>JAMPIV010000737.1:52500-95000 GCA_024509875.1 Oreohelix idahoensis | reverse complement strand
GTTCAAGTGTGGAAATTTTTAATGAATGAGTTTTCAGAGCCCACGTAAAGGGACTTTACCTGATGTTTCTATCTGAAGTAGATTACAGTAGATCATACAAATTCAGCATAAGAGTTGTCTTCAGGCTATCAAATGCAGCATACAGCTTTGCTGAGGCCTTCACTGTCCTCAAATTCTGTCTTCACCAGGTTTCCTGCCACCAACTGGTAACAGGCAATATAAATCTGAAAAAGAAGGACGTTCCCCTACTTTTATATGCTGGCTATAATAATTCCACAACTAATCAAAACTATCATTATTTGTGGTCAGTCTCGTGTGCAAAACATTTGCACTAGCCCCTATTTTATTTGACTTCACTCCGTACTGTGTGTACATTCTTCTTCCATATGGCTGCAACGCCCCTGTCACTTTAAACATTGATTTTCTTCCATAAAATCAGATAGGTATACAGTTTTCTTCTGGTAACCTGTTAATTCTTTTGTGCAATCATTCTAAGTATGTTTTCAGGCGTCATTTGAACACTGTGACACTGCAGAAGACTGCCAGTAGCTTTCTGGGCTTAAAGTCGTAATGTTTTTTAGGGCAATATTCAATCACAATTTAATTTCGTTTCTCAATAATTCTGCTTAGGCATGCTTGCTAGGATGTCGTAATTCTTTTCCCATGGCAATGTCGTACAACACAAAATTTTGGCCCCCCTATCTGGGTTGCCTCTACATATTAATAAAATTATTTATCTTACCGAAATCAATGAAATATTTCACACAAATGTAAGATTAACTGGCAACCAATGGCACAGGTGCAGATCGCTGTCGTCCAGACCGCAAAGGCATTGGTCACAAATGCTATGCAGCTGATCTTAATCTACTGTGTTGAAATATTTGTCTCAAGTGGCAGCTTATTCTGGCAAAGCGTTAGTTTTATCTCCCCTTCCTAAACTATCATTAACCAATCAAAACAAGTCAATCAAATTTGACTGTTCAAAACGCGTCCCGAAAATGTAACTTCCGAAGACTTTCAAAATTGAGCAGTTCCTCAGTATGTTTGTCTGTCTGTCTCAATTTTTATTTTCTACTATATCTCTGTTATTATTGGGTGGATTTCAATTTTTAAAAGTGATTCTTAAACTGCCCTTTGGCCTCTATCATCCTATCTAGTTTTCATCTAATTCTTCTTCATCGTTTTCATCTATGTAATTTGTCTCTATATTTATTCTGAACAAAATACTTTTCTCTAAGGCAAGATAATTTATTATAGGGAATAGTATGGTATTTTTATACACAATATCATCGCTATAATTCAAAACATCCATTTTATTTACCCTCTTTATAAGTTATCTAAGTTTCTCTCTTTCCCCCTCCTCTACGCACAAATTTGGTTTTAGTTTCATTTTCAAACGCATAAGTTAGGCTTGATTCTTTGTCATTTTAATTCCCCCCCCCCCCTTTTTCCCCTCTCTCCCTTTCTCAAGACGAGGTAACAAGTTGTTTTTTTCTGCCAACGTTCCGGCTTTCGTCATAAAATATTGGGAAGGGAAACGCGAGCTGCGTGTGTGTTTTGGGGGATGGGACTCAATACGCTTGGTCTTTGCAAATTCAAATCTTGTGCCAATCGTGGACTGTTCGAATAGGCAATGGCCTTGGTGCAAAATTTCAAACATTGTAGTTATTTATAGTTACAACCTTCGCTAAATAATAGGGCGGGTGTGTATGCGGTTTTGGGGAAGGGAAACCTTTTTTTCAAACTATGGTAGTAGAAAAATCACGTATTGTCCAATTCTTAGCAGACGTTTGACCTTGCCCTTGGCAATTTTCAAATATAATAGTGGGATTTATAGATTGTAGTTTTTCCGTTACTAGATTTTTTAATCAGGGAAATTGAGCGGGGTGTTAAACGGGGTGATTTTATCACAACAGTGAATAATAAATATCAACTAAGATGGTTTGGCGATGTCTGCAGAATGGGAGAAGATCGGCTACCACGACAAGCATGGGAAACTAAGAGCCAGGGATCAAGACCTCCAGGACGACCTGGTAGGACAACATTATACAATCTTTGAAGGACGGAGGACTAGAATGGAACCAGGCCAGGAGGAAGACAGCCGATAGGATAGTCTTGCGCTCTCTCTCTTCCAAACCTCTACACCTCACGGTAGAAGGGGAACGACTAAGTAAGTAATGTGTATAATTCATTATGGAAAACTGTCTAAGGAGTTATCCACTTTCATTTTAAAGTAACTTTATGTTTACAAAATCTATCAAAGTTTCAGTTGCTTCGACACAGAGGCACCAGGAAGAGAGATAAACCCGTTTAATTATTCGGGCATGGGAGAAACACGATTTTTTATTGCCACTATAAATTTTCTGTGAGGTGAAATGGCGTTATAAATAATTTGACTTTTTATATTAAGGTAAAAAATAGTTTGTAATGCTCTTTTGGTAATAGTAGTTACTAAATAAGCAATATACATATGTTTAACATATTTGTAACTGACATATACTGATTTTCGTTGGTTAGATCTATATTTCAAAGGAATATCATCTATCCAGTTTAACTTTATTAATACTCTTCATCTATACACTGCCACGTAGAAATAAAAACGCAATTATCATGTATTATGGCCTTGGTTTTACTGGGACATCCATTTCTCAATACATACAATGCAGCATTAATTATATTTATGTACGGGTTTCCGATTTTTTTTTAACCTTTAAAATGTTAAGTCCTTCCTACCCACGTTCAGTGCTTCCTGTCTAGCAGGTAAGGTTCACTGTACAGTGGGCGGTACCTAGGTACCATCAGGTAGGAGGCACTGTGCATTGGTCCCTATCGTTAAGTCCTTCTTGCCTCCTACACCGGTTATCCGTCATCAAACACACGATCAACTGTCTTCATTTCACCCCATTCTTAGTGTAGAAGTCTAGCTAATTTATGTTTTTAACTTTTCTTTTTTTCCCGTATTTTCGGATCTCCATCTATTTCTTTAAACGTGAAATTTCAGAACAAGGACTGCCTCGTGATGCTATTCGCTGCTTTCCTAAATCTGTGTCAGTCTTTGCTTCAGGTCTGGCTCCACTGATATTTGGTTCGTTCCGTCAATGACCTAATAGTGATCCTCTCATAACACTTACTTACTTAGTCGTTCCTAATCTACCTTGGGGTGTAGAGGTACAAATCTGCAGCAATGTTCTTCAAACCACTGGTAAAAATCTACAGCTCTACTTTTCAAACCATTGGTACAAATCTACAGCACTACCCTTCAACGAGATACAAATCAGCTGCCCTACTTTTCAAACCATTGGTACAAGTCTACAGCACTACTCGTCAACCACCGGTACAAATCTGCTGCACTGCTCTTCAAACCATTGGTAAAAGATCTATAGCCCTACTTTTCAAACCATTGGTACAAATCTACAACACTACTCTTCAACCATTGGTACCGTACAGATCTACAGCATTACTTTTCAATGATTGGTACAAATCCACAGCACTACTTTTGGTTACAGTTTTTGTTGTTTTCCATACTGTAAGACCGCTTTGACATGTTACTTTATAAACCAGAGTTTCTCAACCTTTTTGTGTTCACGGCACACTTTTCACTGTTCTAAAACTTTGCGGCACACCTATCTGACAGTATAAAAAATTACAGTGATATAAACGAAACTAAATACACTAATTTTTAGGTACTTTAGATATTATTTTAATTGTTTAAAATAATTAGAACATATATTTGACAAACAAACAAAGAAATGTTTTTCAAACAACCCTGATGGTCCTAATGCGATACCTGGGCTTGATGCTATTGAGTAGTTTCTTTGATATCATGGCGTGTCTGAGAAAAAAGGATCCCGTTACACGCCCATTGAGGTATATTGGGAATATGGTGTAAGGCTCATATTTTCTTGACCATCGGCACACTAGGGGTGATGTGGTCAGCATCAAGGTGGCCCCTTAACCTTCCCAGAATTGCTCTGGTACCCAATTCATGAGGCTGGGTCGACCCCGGAGCCGTTTGCGGTCTAAAAATCCCACCTCAACTGGGGATTGAACCATAGATCACCGAGCTAGGAAGCCAGTGCACTAACCACTGCGCTACTCGCCTCCGTATCTGAGATAAGCAAACTCTTATTTCATCTTCAACACAGAGAAGCCTTTCCCTTCTTTACATTTAATGCTTGTAAATGTTGAAAATCCCAACTCACATAAATATGACGTAGAAAGCTGCATCAAAATAATTTCAGATCAGTTTGCAATAACAGAATACTCGTCTTTAACAGAAATCCAGAATTGTCGTAGATTTTCGATAGGGGAATTAAGACATAGTTTGGTCCCTTCTGACTAGAACTAGACAGGTGGTGACTCAGTGAGAGATAAGATAAGAAATAGATTTATCACGAGTGATACACACACACACATAAGTGAGACAGTTAGACGCACAGACGTGACAAATTATATTTATGGAATAGGGATATTTTTGGGACGAGCTGGCCAACACATGTAAATAAAGTTTATATGTAAATTTTATTTACTATCTAGAAAATCTACAACAGCAATATTATGAATATCAATCAAATACAAATAAACATAGGTTAATGAAATTAATAAAGAAATAGACTCAAAGGTGTAATCCTCCCTCCCTCTGTTGAGACAAGATCCCGTTAAAAGAAAGTTATTAACCCCCAAAGAGTCAAAGATTTATACGCTATGGTCTAGGATTTCCCTCTACAGTAAAGAACAGAGTTTATACGTTAATCTATTCTGAAAAGGACAGTTTTAGCAAAACTTACAAACAAAAAAAACAAACAACGTGGGTACATGGATTCTACAAGAGATATATAAGAATTATTCATTCATCCTTCCTCTCTTCTCAGACAACCGTGGCCACGTGCATTCGTTCTTACCTAATACTTGGTTTGCACCTTCTGAAACAATCTTTAGGACACGCATACAGAAAATCCAGTGTTATTTTGGCAAAGAGAACCCCAGCTCCTCAAAGACAGATTAAATCCACTTCTCCGGGGAACGTTCACTTTGTTACTTTTATTTAGGACTTCTGTTTATATCACATTAATTAGACCAGGTAAGAAATTTAACAGTGCTCACAGTGTCAATAGCTTGAGGTTTCCAGTACATCGGAATGTCAGGTTGGTAACTTCTCTCAGCATAAAAAAATGCCTTGTCACACCACAAATGGTGGATAGTCAGAAAATGTCAATAGTTTGATTATGTCAAATGTTTGATTTTGTTGCCACCACGGGGCTGAATGTATATGAAAATTTCAAAAAGAACTCTGGATAGCTCTAAGTCCAGTTAACATTTATTCTTAATAATATTTGGGTTGGTACTCTGTCTCTTTCTGGGTGTCTCCACGAAGCCAGACAGGTTTACCTTGAAGACCCAGATACTAAGTAAAATGTTCTTTTGTATGGTTATTCTCAGATTCATATGGAAGCCGCTGGTAGATTTTGGGTTTGACCCAATACTGTGTAAAGGAGAAAAAAATACAAATACTTAACCATAATATAGTATTCACAATCCTATCCTTAACCCGCGTAAAATATAATATATTCATACACTCAGTTATTTAACTATGAATAGAACTACCCGTGTATCTCATATTGAATCGTTTAATAAAAGTCTCCGTAAAATAAGCGCTAGTCATTTATATTTTTAATCATCATGAATTAGATATAAATATATATTTTGTCAGTACTCATAATGAATAGTGCATTTACTAGAAGATTAAAATAACTCTTACTGGTTAATATCAGTTAGTTAGAATAACGCTACAGCCAGAACAATTTAGCTTTGGTTATATTAATTAGCTAGTCACTTTGCACAAAACTCCTAGTGAAATAAAAATGACGGATTTAACAATTAAATCACTCTACACAGAAAAATCGAGGTGAAATAAAATACGGACTTAACCATTAATCACTCAAACTTCTAGTATAGTATTTACCACAAACACAGAAATAAACGATCTCCAATCGAAAAACTAAGTAATTCCACTGTTATAAGGGATCTTAGAATTCGAAGCTAGATGTTCTCTGAAATTCTGTCGGTACTGGATAAATTGGGTTTAAAGGCAGATATATATATATATGCCGAACTTCGCTCAGACTTGTTACTTTTAACGCCTTTGCTCAGATTTCGGGCTTTTGCTCGGTCGATCTGCGAATCAGAGGGAAATTCTCAACTCGGAAGTTATTCAAAATAATTCTTCATCGTCTTGTTTCTTTTCTTCACTTGAGATGGTAAGTGCCGTCGGCGATTACATTTGTCAGCAACTTTTACCATATGTATTCTTGTCATTTTCTTCCATGCAATGTTATTTTAAAATGCTAGTAGAGCAAGACGTCTGGAACAGGCGGGGGATTCTGACAGGACTTACGGTGAAGAAACCAGCTTTACAATGCAGTCCTTTCTCTGGAATCCCCAGGTATGGGGAAATCGAGGGAGATGTTAAACAGTCAAGAAAATGTAACTAGATACAGACATGACAATGAAGAAGAATACATGAACAGGTTTTGAGCCGATGGCACAAGACAGGAAGGTTTGGCGTAAATTTGCTGAGTTACTGCGCTCTACAGGGAGCCCAAAAAGTTATTTATTGAATAAGAGATGATGAAACTGTCCAGAATATTCTTTCTTTGTCGTCCTTTATCTCTTTTGTACCTTTAGTTCCGCTTTTTGTCACAAGTATGTGTAACTTTCTAACAATCATATTCACCAAAATACTGAAATACGGTACTTCACATTATTACTTGAATGTTTCAGCGCTGATATGCAGACTTGCGACTGGCCACATGAGGCGGATTGTTCCAGTCGTGATGAACACACTGAGGGTGAGGACAATAATGAAGGAGAGGAAAGTGCTCACACTGAAGATCATCATCAGGACAACGAAGAGTCATATGATGAAGAAAGTAGCAAGGAGGCAGTAAGCGCTGCAGGTTGGGAGATCATTTAAACTGTCATTTTCACAGTTGTCGTTTATTGTTGTCTTCCATGGTTATGGCCTTTTTTAAAGCGTGCACGAAATAAAATATACTAGATTATTTTACGATACTACAGAGAGAGAGAGAGAGAGAGAGAGAGAGAGAGAGAGAGAGAGAGAGCATACAATTGTTTCCGCATCTATTTAGAAGGTAGCCTACCTGATACCGACTAGATTTGCTGGTTTCTCACTGAATGTAATTAAACGTTAATGTTATTATGTCTTTGAAACCACCGCTGATAACGGCGCTAAGTCTAAATGTTATATAATCTCTGTTTACACCCACTGTTGCGAGTGTAGTGGTTTGGTCTATATCATCGCCACACAGGCTAATTTAATATATGTGTGCTGCTGTCCTGTCACTGTGTCTGGAATGTTGACCTGGGTGTGTGTTGATATGTTCGCACACCACAGTGCGTACGTAAGAGTACATGCAGGAGTCAAAAAGGGTTGCAAACGACTGGAACAGTTCGCTACTGTTTATTACGTTGCAACACAGACACGATGACATAAATGACACACATTCGACAGCAAAACACGAATCATATAATTTCCACATTGCATTAAATATATATAATACGGCCTGTCCACATCCTGGCCTAAACAGTACTTCAATACTCAATAAAGCCTGCACCACACGGCAGCTATAATAATGTTCATATGGCCTAAACAGTACTTCAATACTCAATAAAGCCTGCATCACACGGCAGCTCTAATAATCTTCATATGGCCTAAACAGTACTCCAATACTCACTAAAGCCTGCATCACACGGCAGCTATAATAATCTTCATATGGCCTAAACAAATCTTCAATACTCAATAAAGCCTGCACCACACGGCAGCTATAATAATCTTCATATGGCCTAAACAGTACTTCATTACTCCATAAAGCCTGCAACACACGGCAGCTATAATAATCTTCATATGGCCTAAACAGTACTTCATTACTCCATAAAGCCTGCAACACACGGCAGCTATAATAATCTTCATATGGCCTAAAGCAACACACGGCAGCTATAATAATCTTCATATGGCCTAAACAGTACTTCATTACTCCATAAAGCCTGCAACACACGGCAGCTATAATAATCTTCATATGGCCTAAACAGTACTGCATTACTCAATAAAGCCTGCAACACACGGCAGCTATAATAATCTTCATATGGCCTAAACAGTCTTCACTGCAGTTTATCAAATAGGCTGTACACACAGCGAAATATATAAGTCGACATTTTCTCAAATCCTACGTAGGCATACATTATCCAAAAACACTGGGACTCGACCTACACGGTCCACGCCCAAAACACAACTCCCCAAATCACACACTAGTCCCACCAAAAAAACCCGTCACGAGATTCGGTTGTCTTGAACACCGTTCTCGATAACACATGCAGACTAGCGAGCTATTCACATAACTCAAAACAGTACAGAATAAATACATTAAACAGCGTTCACACGCTTATCTGTACTCTGTCACCCGAAAAATAGGAAAAGATAATTCTATCCTAAAGTCAGACAAGTATCCGCTTAATCAAGCGTTGCAACTCGAAATTTAATATGTTCAAAACACCATTCTAAAGATTACTTCCCCTTCCATAAATTCCACTTGCAACAGTTACCACCCGCTCCGGGAAAAAAAAATGATTCTATCATTTTTTTTTGAAAAAATTAACTCCCAAAAACGAAAAATTTAGAAGACAATTAAGCTCTAACATATGCCTACAAAAATATCTTATTTTAAATCAAAATTAGATATTTACAAGAAATATCAGCATTAAAGTGTAAAGTAGCAATTAAAGCATACAGCATAATCAGCTAAGTATAAAAAGTAATTAGCTAAATATACAAATATGATCAGTTTCAGTTCCAAAATTAAGTTACGTATATTTAGTACAAACCAAACCAAAACAACCAATCGAAAGAGAAAACACAAGATCAATCAAAAGAAGAATGATCTGTAAAAAAGGAAAGTAAGAACTCAACAATACCATATACTCATAACTAAGTTGGACAATTACATGTAAAATAAATACAACTGTCAAAAGTAGATATGTTATATCAAGTCATATAACCACTCCAACAATACAAAGAATAGAGGTATAAGTGTTGAAAGAAGACAAAGTATACAAATAGAATCAAGTAAAACGAAGATGAGGTACGAAAGTATAAACAAGATATGAAATCCATACCGAAAAGACAACAGAAAAGGAGGAATGAAATGAAGAATAGTTACCAAAGACAGATAGAAAGCAAAGGCACGAACGCAAAGAAAGTCAATAACAGTATATACTAATAACTGTTTTGATCAGATAACCTATTCAAAAAAAAATATATAAACATGATCGAAAGGCACAACACAAAATATCAAAGTATATCTATACTAATACCATCAAAAAATAATTTATAACTAAACAAAAGCTAATAAGTAATTTAACTAAGTTATAAGAGTTATACAAAACTAACATAAATAAATTATAGGCATCGAACAAACAAGTAATAGCATTACTATAACTAATACGACCAACGCACAATCAAGCGCTAAAAATAAAAAAATACATCATAATAAAAAAACAACTTTTTACAAGAACTAATCAAACTACATATCAATGATATCACGAAGTCAAATGCTGGGCACACACAACAAAAAATTACAATGCCAAAAAAAAAAAAAAAAATCATTTTTTTCAACAGTACCGTACAAACATATTTTTTTTCTCGATAAGTTACATAAAAACAGTATTTAATTTTTAAGTAATTCAATAATACTTTAAGTAAAGCCTAATAATGAAATCAATATTTTAACAAAATGAGTGAAATATAAAACAAAAATCCTATCTCGAAGGAACCTTTAAATCAACACATGTAAATTTAATTTATCCTTTAAGTTCTTTCTGCTGACAATTACGTTCAGCTCCGTACAATGCTATTTAGGTATAACTCTATCTCTTACTCAAATCGATAAGATATACATTATAAATAAATCTACACTTTGTTGTTACTATGAAATATAAAAAAGGTTCTATAAAAATATCTACAAAAAATAAGTTTTTTTTTTTTTTAAATAATCTGCTAAGAAAATAATCTACATGTCTGACTGGCAAGAAAATCAAGTTCTGGAAAAATCGAAGTTTCACAAAAAGTTAACAAATCCAAATACAAGATCATGTATGATACATGCAAGCTATTTTCCAAAATTACATTTCACAACATACCAGATAATACACATCTTCTCTGTATGTTCTATATATTAATTAATCATGACATCAAAACATGAGAAAAATATAAATTAAGTGAATAACGAACACTCAGGATTATCTAAAAGTAACCACTACATCAACACAATAAATGAGTTTGTGCAATCTCATCATGTACAAAACTATCCTAAACAACACAGTTGCAAAAATTCTAAGTTGAACAGAGTAGTATAAAGGATAATAATTACATACTACACATTATCAACACAATAATATATAAATAGCATAAAAATGTATTAATACATCATCAAAATACAGACATATAAATAACAATAAAAAAATTATGGCAATCAAATGATGCATAGAAATAATCATTACAACAAAATTATATGTTATTTCAAAACAACAACATGTCATGTACTAATATAGAATACAAAAATATTTACTATCTTCACATAAAAAAAAAATAAATCAGACGCGAAGTCTCCCACTCTCTTGTAAACATGCTTGACCTTCAGAAAGTAACCATCAGTTGCTATTTAGACGCTGACAGGTTTCGGTTGACTACTCGAGCGGAAAGTTGACTCACATTTCTGACCGTCAATATGTCACAGAAGCCTTGACCCTTATCGCAACGTAGCTTCTGTCAACAAATACAAATGAAAATTTCCATTTTACTCAATAGTGAAATTTAATGAAAAAAAAACGTAGAAATCACATTTACAATTACCCAGTACCGGCTTGTGTAAAAACCCGGTCTCTTCACGATGTCACTAGCTCTCTCTATCACATGTAGATATCATAGAATTCTTGGGGACAACATGACCGACCTTGAATGTCGCCGCTGTCTTACGCTGAAACAAAGTCTCACATTCACAACAACAAGTAGAGCAATCAATAGTATTCAAGCATCCACTGTTATTTTTACTCTGTTTACTTTGATTATAAATGACTCTGGGCTCATGTTGAACAAAATTAGCACAATTGCGCTTATTATTTGATCTATGATCACAATACTTATTATTACCGTTGCCTTGTTTACAAATAATCACTTTAGTCTTTTGTTGAGGAACATTATTCTGGTGATGTAAAGCAACATTTGAAAAGCTATTATCTCTATCATACTTTCCAACATTCTTACAATCAAAACTTTGAGATTTGTTAAATTGTCTACAGTATCTAGGAGAAGGAAAATTATTATTTTCTGATCTCCCTTGGTACTGTTTAATCTTGGGGTTATCTCTCTTACTAGAAGTGTTTTTTCTTTCCCCCTATGGGAATATATTTACCAATTGTTTCAAACTGACTGTGCTGAGTTTGATAACTGCCAGAAACAATAGTATCTCTATTGTTCCGCATATGGGTTTCATCTTTGGAACAAGTAGTAATAGTCTCAACACCCGCTATTAATTTCTGAGTATTTCCAGTAGTAGACAAATATTTGCTCTTATGAGTCTTGACCTGAAATATATCACCTTTCTTTTCCTGACCAACGGAACTGCCTGTTACACTAGAATCTTTGTTGGTCTGACGCCAAGAATTATCACTGGAACTATCAGTAATATTAGAACTTTTAAAGTTGTATTTACCACGATAAGATCTGTCTTTACCATGAATGAAATCTCTCTGAGCAAAAAGTGAATGTGTCTGACTTTTCGCAACTTTCTGTCTATCATTGTGAACATTGACAGAAGAGCACCTTTTGTTTTTCAAAACCATATCTATTAAGCCAAATATTCTTTCCCTTGCTTCCGCAATTTCAATATCTTTAAGTGAAATCGTTTCACTTAACCTTTTATTTAACTCCTTAACAGCCAAAACTTTGTCGCTTTCTTCTGCTAGCAAATTTTCAATTTTAGCGACCTTCTCTTTCTCAGCCGTCAACTCCACTAAAGTCTCTTTCTCGTACTGTTCTTTATTTGCCCTCAACTGAGTCAACTCTATCTGAAGTGTTTCAGTCTGGACATCATCATTGTTTTTCATAATCTCATTACTCTTCTTGGGGGGTACAATATTCATCTCCCCAATTTGATCACTGAGCATCGCATTATCATTCATCACCTCATGAAGCATTTCTATGTAAGTCTTCTCACAGACATTTCTCTCAACCTTCAATTTCTCATACATCTCTTTCTGTTCTTGAAGTTCCCGCGTGAGATTACCTATCTGAGTTTCCAAGTCTTGGACTTTGCTTAAAGTTGAATTTAATGTAGCTTGTGCACTAGAAAGTTCTGAGTTTGATTCAAGTATCTCACTTTTAAGCTTATACACAGTTGCCTGTAGTTCGTTCTCTTTAGCAACACCTTCTAGGAAATTCTCTCTTTGCTGTAGAGCACTTTGTTTGTTTACTTTTGCTTGTTTCTCAATTCTCAATTCCCTTTCCTGCTCATCAGAAGTATGGTTATGGATTATTTTGAACATGCTTTGCACTATATGTCCGTGTTCAAGCTCAATATTCTGTTGCAAAAACACACGAAGGTGCCGTAGCAAATTCACCAAATCCTTAGCCATTATTGAATTACACAGAAGCTTAAAGTTATGTTCAGCAAATAACTCTAGAGATGCCGATACATTAACCAAAAAATCGTCCATGATCCATACTCCAAGTCGTGCACCTCTCAATCCCTTACCATCTCTACCTACCACCAATGCAGACTCCAACATAGGCCTTATATCTGTAGGGCACATATCACGATCCATGGTGATTCACTTACTTAATCAACTATATATAGTAATCACTTATAGTTATGACAAATTACTGTCGCAAAAGGTTTGACAATTACCCTTCCAGCTCACAAAGTTAACTATTTGTCAAGAAATGAGCTTATTCATCAATTCTGTATCACCAATTCCTTTTTATAGCACCTTTATCAAGTCACATCATTATCAGGAAAATCGACATATGTCAACAGCCATTAACACCTATGCATCAAATCTTAATCATATGTCAAATTAGACATAAACAACAATAATAACAAAATGAGCAATTAGGGAGGCCTAGCGACATATATGAAGTGACACAATTTACACAAGACACAATCACTTATCTTGTCAATGATCCCGCTTCTTTTCCGCCACGATACTGGATATCACATAGACTGCTAAAACCTCCACTGCGGGAAAGCACTGGAACTTGATTCGCTTGTCTTCAGGTAATTTCGTCAATATGATATGTGCTTAACAATGCACACGTTGACAGGAACCATAATACAGCACACACTGCCCCTCTTGACTCTTCTGTAGTCTGAAATGTACACGGCAACTCCGTGTATCATAACATCTTGAACTTGTGATGGTGATAACTGGCACAGGTAACTCGAATATTGCAGAAATCTGTGACAACCCGTACAAATGCTGGTACAAATACTGTCCAAGTCTAATTGAACTTCCTTGACCACTGCAGACGTTGTTGTAGTCTATAGGCACGAAATAGGACGTCAATTGCTACTGGTGTAAAGTTGCATACTACCAAATAAAGCGTGCGTTGTTTCTCAAATGCGCCACCCACGCAGATAATATTTAGGTCACAGTTCTGAAGTACACCAGATTCAAGCCACGCCTACATAAGGCTAATTATAACACAGTCAAGTGTTCTACCCTCTTGTCACGTGAAAGTCATATGTATTATTTCCAACTTGTAGTGACTGATCCTCTAGATATGTTATGGTCTGGTGGACAAAATTTGCTTCATATTATCCTCTTGCTTCAAGTACATATCACTGTAGAGGTAACAATTTCTTAATCGTATACGCCACCCAGGCACATCTTAAATCATATCCAATGATACAAAACTACGCCACTTAGGCTATCGACGCGAATAGTCGTAGATGTCAGATCCTGTTAACTGAAAACCACCAACTGATACCGACTAGATTTGCTGGTTTCTCACTGAATGTAATTAAACGTTAATGTTATTATGTCTTTGAAACCACCGCTGATAACGGCGCTAAGTCTAAATGTTATATAATCTCTGTTTACACCCACTGTTGCGAGTGTAGTGGTTTGGTCTATATCATCGCCACACAGGCTAATTTAATATATGTGTGCTGCTGTCCTGTCACTGTGTCTGGAATGTTGACCTGGGTGTGTGTTGATATGTTCGCACACCACAGTGCGTACGTAAGAGTACATGCAGGAGTCAAAAAGGGTTGCAAACGACTGGAACAGTTCGCTACTGTTTATTACGTTGCAACACAGACACGATGACATAAATGACACACATTCGACAGCAAAACACGAATCATATAATTTCCACATTGCATTAAATATATATATAATACGGCCTGTCCACATCCTGGCCTAAACAGTACTTCAATACTCAATAAAGCCTGCACCACACGGCAGCTATAATAATGTTCATATGGCCTAAACAGTACTTCAATACTCAATAAAGCCTGCATCACACGGCAGCTCTAATAATCTTCATATGGCCTAAACAGTACTCCAATACTCACTAAAGCCTGCATCACACGGCAGCTATAATAATCTTCATATGGCCTAAACAAATCTTCAATACTCAATAAAGCCTGCACCACACGGCAGCTATAATAATCTTCATATGGCCTAAACAGTACTTCATTACTCCATAAAGCCTGCAACACACGGCAGCTATAATAATCTTCATATGGCCTAAACAGTACTTCATTACTCCATAAAGCCTGCAACACACGGCAGCTATAATAATCTTCATATGGCCTAAACAGTACTTCATTACTCCATAAAGCCTGCAACACACGGCAGCTATAATAATCTTCATATGGCCTAAACAGTACTTCATTACTCCATAAAGCCTGCAACACACGGCAGCTATAATAATCTTCATATGGCCTAAACAGTACTGCATTACTCAATAAAGCCTGCAACACACGGCAGCTATAATAATCTTCATATGGCCTAAACAGTCTTCACTGCAGTTTATCAAATAGGCTGTACACACAGCGAAATATATAAGTCGACATTTTCTCAAATCCTACGTAGGCATACATTATCCAAAAACACTGGGACTCGACCTACACGGTCCACGCCCAAAACACAACTCCCAAAATCACACACTAGTCCCACCAAAAAACCCGTCACGAGATTCGGTTGTCTTGAACACCGTTCTCGATAACACATGCAGACTAGCGAGCTATTCACATAACTCAAAACAGTACAGAATAAATACATTAAACAGCGTTCACACGCTTATCTGTACTCTGTCACCCGAAAAATAGGAAAAGATAATTCTATCCTAAAGTCAGACAAGTATCCGCTTAATCAAGCGTTGCAACTCGAAATTTAATATGTTCAAAACACCATTCTAAAGATTACTTCCCCTTCCATAAATTCCACTTGCGAAGAAATGTAAAACAAAAAAGTGATACAACTTTAAGAGATGACGAGCAACTGTGTAAGTAACTAGCGTGGGTCATATGACAAGACTGTCACAGTAACCCTTGTAAATGAATTTCCTTTGATATGTTGTGGTCTTTTACATGAAAACTGACTGGCCGTGTCTCAGTATTGAATTATGACAACTTAAGTCTCTGATATATGTGTGGCAGAGTAGCACCTCGGGTAGTCCTGACAAGTAGTTTTGTTCCAGGAGCCAGTCGGTGGAACTGGTGACTAGCGCAGATCTACCTTTTGTGATAGTTGATAACTGGATGTGTCAAGGTGCCCATACGCACTGGCGGCACACGATAACAGTCTGATACCTTGACAGTACATGAAAGTGGTAAACTCAGGGTCGATTAGCCCGAAATTAAACCTCCTTGCAATCTGGTTCAGTACACATTAGTCTATTTTGGGAGCCAACATTCATTTCTCTGTTGCTTTTCTCATGCTTCTCTCTGTTCTGAATGATAACAAAAAAATCCTTCATCTAATGAGTAACTTAAATAAAATGAATGTTAACATAGTCTATCACAAGAATTACAGCCTCTTGAATCGTTAGTCAGCATTTACATGTCAATCATCTCTAAAACATTTTGATACTCCTTCCTTCCAAGTTCGGTTGTCAATCCCTGCTTAGCTATGATGACTGAGTGACTCCAGGTTTTATATCTTTGATTAATAAAGGGTTTCTTCAGGGTTCGACATCTAAAGAAACGGTAGCTAAAAGTCTCTACCAACCTGATTTTCTCCTACTTTGACGAATAACACAATTGCACTGCTTAATCACAAAGTATCAATTTATGCTATTACTTGAAGCATCTACCTTGCTTCATCTGACTGCTTAAGCGAATTTCTTTGCATTTCCAAAATGGTTGCTTGTTGTGCTAGCTTCCTCGTTGTGCGCTCTAACATTAATGTAGAACTGTTTTCTGTCCTCCTTATCTTGATTTCTACTATACTGAAATCTGCGTTTCGTCTTAATTTCTTCTCTTATTTGGCACTGAAAATCGTCTATGATCAATAACTGAACTGGTGATTCCACTAGATTTGATGCCAGGGTTGCCAGGTGGAAATTGTGAGAGAAAAAAGGCAAACACCTTCACACAAAAAAGCTAAATACTTAAAAAAAAAAAAAAAGGCACACAAAAAAAGCCAAACTTTTGAAACAGATTTTTCATACTCACATCACAAAGAAAAAAAAAGCTCCAGATCGAGGTAATCATTACATCCACGCTGAAACCTTCGCCTTATACTTTTTCAGAAGTATCGTGTTTTTTTTTTTTTTGGATTTTTTTTTTTTTTTTTTTTTTTGGCGATGCAGTGAAGTCCTTACAGCATTTATTATTTACTGTGCCGGATGACTTCAATACAATAATACAGAGCATTTCTTGTTAAAATGTAAACAAACAGTATGAACAAATGAGAATACCAATATTAGATTATTTGCAGACATAAAATTTACCTATAAATATAGAAGAGGTGTTAAGAATAGACAGACCAAGGGAACTGCATAATATAGTCATACAGTATTTAACAAAAACACAAGTTAATATAAAGTAATCGGGAATGTGAAGGTCTAATGCTGTTATTACAATACATATGAATTTTAACAGGTGAAAGTCAATTAAATATCTGTTAAAGTCAGTTATATAACTGGAACCACCAGGCCTTTACACCACTCCACTTTAATATTATTCTTTTTAACTCGTTTTTGTTTGTTTGGTTTTTTTTTTTTTAAATTAACATACAAGCATAATTTGTGAACCTCTACACCTCACGGTAGAAGGGGAACGACTAAGTAAGTAAGTAAGCATAATTTGTAATTGTGATTTGCCCTATTTACAATGATTTGACAGGTGTGATGCCACTTTCCCCATATCGGCAGTTATTCATATTATTTGGATTTGAAAACAATATACATCTTAATTATAACCCATCAGAGGTTGAACGGGGTATTTGTCATCATTAAATTTTAAAAAATACAGCATTTTTTCGAAAACAACATCTAGGCTCTGATTCTAACAATAGCGTCAAGCAGATGCGGCTGCATTCTGTTTCTTGCTTTTATCTTAACTGAAGGTACAAGACAAATTATACTCCCAACTACAGCATTACTCACTGGGTTTATTAGACATATAAAGACACATGCGGCGAGCTCTTTAAATACCTTATGTTGGAGTACATCAATCCAAAACAGTACACTTTCTGTCTACCAATGTAGACAAAAATGTTACAAAAAGCGAGGAAAACGCCCAAAAAGCCAAACGAATTTTTTTACGCCAAGCAATTTTTTTTAAAAAGCCAGATTTGGGTAATTTAGCATCATAAAAAGCAAAATTAGCAACCTTGTTGGAAGCTCGTTCTAACTTCAATTTTCGTCTTTAATTTTCACCTGTATACATCAGGAACCTGGCCATGTGACGCACTAACAGCGGAAAAGGCATCGTGCTGGCTGTGGAACAACTGCAATGGGATATGGAACTCGAGACAGTAATTTGTTTTCAACATAGGGGTTACTTTCACAACTGCCTCCAGCTGGCAGAAAATAGGAGTGAATTTGAAAGCTGCAACCAAGGTGGAGTGAGTTCAATTATCTGCACTAGACAACAGGAGGCTGACATTTGGGAGTCATGACCTAAGTGAGCCCGCCGCTGCCCCCCCCCCCCTCCCTTAAAGTGTAAAGGAGATTAAGGAGCAGAAACACTTGATCGACAGGAGGGATCACTTCTGATGATCAGATTGCCTCCTGTTGTATCGCTCTGTATAGAGTTTCTTATCATCATCAGTGGCTCTCTTCCTGTTGTGCTTATTTCCTTTTAAATAAAATTTTGTCTCTTTTTTGGTGAGGCGCGCTACGTTCAACCTAGACACTGGGCTAGTCCGTTGTATTAGGGCGCATGTCCAAATATAAATTACTTTTCTGCTTGACAAGTTTTCTTTTTACGTATTATAGCTGCGATATTTTCCTATCCTGCATCTTTGGTTTGGTTTTAAGGACTATCTTCATTGCACATGGACACCTCCATCAGTGCTCCGACCTCTTCCGTTAGATCACACAAGGAGGATCTCAGCACAGTGCACGAACTCCGTAGCACCGGCGAGAATCCCAATGTGTGTAAATAGGAATCACATATGCTATAAATATATTTGGTGGGTAGGTTTCTAATTTTTAAATTTGCAGGGCAGTGGCCTTGTGGCCTACTCTTTACGATTTCCAACTGCCGTGGGATATTTAACGTGCGCAACGTGCACACGGGACCTCCTAGTCCTATTGTTTCGCCCTTATCCGAGAAGGCTAGGCATCCGTTCTCATTACCCATGAGACCAGGGGGGAGTATGACATCATTGGGACCACTGGTTCTGAAGAAAAAAATGTCCATAAATTATATTCCCTCAACTGGGAATCGAACCTGGTACCTCTAGAATTCGAGGCGGACGCCAAACCTCTTAGCTGCTCCGACCTCTCTTTGCAAACTTTTTTTTAACGACCTATGACTGATGGGATGTTATCCACTACTTTTGATGTTGATTTATGTTCTCTCGGTTATATCCCTTATATAATTTGAACATTTCTGTCCCGGCATATGTAAACAACTGCCATTTTCATTCCACTAGAAAGTTCCTGGATAAGTCAAGCAGCTGCCTCGGGAAAGTCATGGTGGAGACCAGATGGAGTCAGTCCAGATCAGTGGCAGGACGCGAGCGCTGTTAAGAAACCAGCATTCCTGCCACACACTCCAGACACGCCGAAGTCAGAATCTGACAGTGAACCCACTAAGTCAGACGAAACAAAAAGTTCATCGGAATCTGCTTCAAAAACATCCAGTTCTGAAAGTACACATAAACCTACTGGTTCCAGTGAGAGGCAGTCATCGTCCAGCGTGCAGTGGAATGAAGGATGTAAGTTTTAAACAGTTTATAAAGTTATGATAGTAAGAACAGTTTATTAGATATGGCTCATAATGATAATTTAAGGCATTGATACCCAGTAAGTCATTCATAGAATACTTGCAAACAACATGTAAGCGGTAACCAACGCATGAATTTTTTTAAAATTTAATGGTGAAAAATATCCCTTTCCACCTTTGATGGGTTATAAGTGTATATATATATATATATATATATATATATATATATATATATATATATATATATATATATATATATACATATATTTATATATATATATATATATATATATATATATATATATATATATATATATATATATGTACAGTAGAACTCCATTTATCCGAACCCCAATTATCCGAACATCCAATTATCCGAACACTTTTTCCAGAAAAAAAAAAAAATCAGATGCCAGTCACGTTAGACTAAAATTCTGAATCTTTTGATGCGGCAAACTTCAAATGTGTGCGAACAATTTGTAGAGAATGGGATGGCTAATGGTCGGTCGCTTACGTACAGGAAGTCAGTTAGATCATAAAGTCAGTTAATATCTGGTTTACCAATCCAGTGTACGTTGCGTTCTAGGTAGAACACTGGCTAAACAGACAGTTCAACTTAAAATAATTGTGTCTGCTACTACAGCAGAATAATTTTGGTGTACAAGTATTTCTCTGTGCGATATGGCATCTTCCAGTAGGCCTAAAGCATATAAAAGGAACCGCAATGTTTTGTCAATTGAAACGAAAACAGAAATTATCAAGAGACTAGGACAAGGTGAAACTGTGTCTTCACTTGCGAGGATTTTCAATGTTGGGAAAGCTACCGTCTCTGACATCAAAAGTAACAAGGATAAAATTATGAGTTTTGCATCGAAATTTGATAGTGAAAATGGGTCGAAGAAACGTAAAACCATGAGAAATGCGAAAGATGTGAAATTGGAAGAGGCTTTGTATATATGGTTTGTGCTAAGAAGAAGCAAAGGGGAACCTATCTCTGGTTCTCTGTTGTGTGAAAAGGCACTTCAGTTCAACAATCAACTTGACGGTCCTCCTGACTTTAAGGCTAGCCAGGGATGGTTAAGAAACTTTAAATCTCGTCATGGCATACGAGAATTGGAGATTCAAGGGGAATCTTTATCTAGCGATGCAACTGCTGCTAAAAATTTTAAAGAAACATTCTTGGCTTTTTTGGAAGAAGAAGGTTATTCACTCGATGAAGTGTATAATGCCGATGAGACTGGCTTATACTGGAAATCATTGCCTCAAAAATCACTTGCATCTCAGCGCGAAGCAGCTGCCCCTGGGTTTAAAAAATGCAAAGAGAGAGTAACAATTTTGGTAGCCGCGAATGCCAGTGGAAGTCATCGTTTACCGGTGCTAATGATCGGCAAAGCCAAAAAACCACGTTGTTTAAAGAATGTGACATGTCTCCCATTGTGTTACAAAGCACAGAAGAGTGCTTGGATGAATAGTGAAATATTTCTTGATTGGTATACAAATCAGTTCATCCCAAATGTGAAGAGGTTGAGAGAACAAGAAAAGAAAACTGGAAAAGTAATTCTTCTACTGGACAATGCACCATTTCATCCAGAGACGGATACATTGAATGCAGTTGATGCAAATTTTAAAGTAATTTTTCTGCCTCCCAATGTAACATCACTGATTCAACCAATGGATCAGGGTGTTATAGAAAAGCTTAAAAAGATGTACAAGAAGGAAGTCATGCGTCGTTTATTGTTGGCTGAAGATGAAGAAAGTGTGGTGGCGTTTTCTAAAAAGCTTAATCTCAAAGACTGCTGACATATGTTAGCTGATGATTGGACCACCCTGTCACAAGATAATCTCAACAAGGCTTGGAATAGATTGCTTGGGAAAAAAGGAGGAAATGAAACTACTGTAGTGGACACAAATGATGATTGTATAAATGAAGTTGTGGAACTGTTTCAAGCAATGCCCGGATTTTCGGCCTGTGACAAAGATGATGCACACATGTGGCTAGAAGATGATAATGATTCTGGTTTTCAGTTTTTGAACGACGAAGAAATTTTGTCTTTTGTGCAAGAAGAAAACCAAATACATGTAGTGACCGATGATGAAGACTCCTCAGAAGTACATGATGTACTTGTAGATTATGAAGAAAAACAAAAACGTCGACCAAGTCCTGAAGAGGCCTTTATAGCACTAGAAACAGCGATGGCTTGGTACGAGCAAGAAGATGACAGCTGTCCTACACAGCTTCTGCTGTTGAAGAGAATGCGGGACTTAGCAGCCAAAAGGAGACTATCCAATTTGTTGCAAAAGAGGATTCCTCATTATTTTAAATAGTGGGCTACATCTGTGCAAGTACATATATACGTAAGTTGCGCCTGGTTTTGAATCGTTTGTAATGTTATTTTGAAAACATTTCTCTTTCTTAACAAAAATAACTAATACAAGTAGTACATGCACTGCAGTGTAATAAAAGATTTTGGTGATACAGTGATCTAATACAGTGTGGGTATTATTATTACAGTACAAATATATATATATATATATAGTTTTCAATTCCAAATAAGACGAATAACTTTCCGATACGGGAAAGCAGCACAATACAGTATATGTCAAATCATTGTAAATATGGCAAATCAAAATTACCAATTTTGCTTGTATGTTTCAAAAAACCAAACCAAACAAACAAAACAACGGGATAAAACAAAACAAAACAAAAACACCAAACAAAAATAATATTGGGGGGAGGGGTATGAAGGCCTGGTGTTACTAGTTAGATAGTTAATTGACTTTCACTTACCATAAGTCATTTGTATTGTAAGAACATCATCAGACCTTAACTTTCCTAATTACTATATATTAACTTTTGTTCTTGTTAAATACAGTTTGACTATATTATGTTATATTCTTAACACCTCTTCTATATTTATAGGTAAATTTGATGCCTGCAAATAATCTAATATTGGTATTCTCATTTGTTCATAACTCTTACATTTTAACAAAAAATGATCTATATTATAGTCTTGAAGATATCCTGCACAGTAAGGTTCTTCTATTCTGAAATAGCCTTTTCCCAGCTGTAGTCTGAGAAGTTTCTTATTACTGGGAATTTTCAATTCCCTAGATATCTGATATTTTCTTGTTGGAGCCTTGAACACCTTATAAGCATGTCTTCCATTCAGATTTTTATCCCATTCTGCTTTCAGTTCATCTGTTATAATTTCTTTAATTAAGCTTTTAATCTGTGATTTACTCATCCCTACATTTATTAGCTTTTTATCAGATCTACCTTTCTTGGCTTCTTTATCTGCCTTTTCATTTCCCTCTATGCCAACATGTGAAGGTATCCATGCTATTAAGACTGAAAATCCTCTGGAATATAAGTATGTAGTAACAGATGAATGGAAAGCAGAGTGGGATAAAAATCTGAAGGGAAGACATGCATATAAGATGTTCAAGGCTCCAACAAGAAAATGTCAGATATCTAGGGAATTGAAAATTCCCAATAATAAGAAACTTCTCAGACTACAGCTGGGAAAAGGCTATTTCAGAATAGAAGAACCTTACTGTGCAGGATGTCTTCAAGACAATAATATAGAACATTTCTTGTTAAAATGTAAGAGGTATGAACAAATGAGAATACCAATATTAGATTATTTACAAGCATACAACTTACCTATAAATATAGAAGAGGTGTTAAGAATAGACAGACCTAGGGAACTGCATAATATAGTCAAACAATAACACGAACAAATGTTAATATATATAGTGGCTGGGAATGTGAAGGTCTGATGCTGTTCTTACAATGCATATGACTTTTAACAGATGAAAGTCAATTAAATATCTGTTTAAGTCAGTTATATAACTGGAACCACCAGGCCTTTACACCCCTCCACTTTAATATTCCCCTGTCTATGTAAAAAAAAAAATGAAGTTACGGAAACAACAACGAATGAACAAACTTTGCTGCGGGACGGACATCCGGAGTCTGAGGCTCATATGACTGTCAGTGGTGAAAGCCGAAAGGAAGTCATTGACATGAGAACAGACGTCCTAACCGCAAAACATGATACAAGAATAGTATTTTGGAATGTCAGGACAATGAACGAGACGGTTAAACTAAAACAGGTCATGGCAGAAATGAGAAACTATAGAATACACATTCTAGGAATAAGCGAGAGCAGATGGACAGGGGCAGGAAAAGTTAAAACAGCAACAGGAGAAACAGTACTTTACTCTGGAAGAGAGGATGGACAGCACAATGAAGGTGTAGCCATTATTCTACAGAAAGGAATAGAAAGGACATTACTGGAATGGAAACCCATCAACAACAGACTGATAAGATTAAGATTGAGAGGTAGATTCACCAACACTACAATAATACAATGCTACGCACCAACGAATGACAGCGATGAATAGGTCAAGGATGAATTCTATCAACAACTGCAGAAAGAAATGGAAGACACACCTAGATATGATCTTATTATAGTAATGGGAGACCTCAATGCGAAAGTTGGTACACACAATACATATAATGAAAGAGTAATGGGGAAATGCGGCAGCGGAACAGCAAACGAAAATGGGGATAAATTAACAAGTTTCTGTAGTATTAAGAAAGCAAATACTATAGAAAATATTAAAAATACAGCCAAAAAATATATACAACAAATATCAAGGGACAGCATTACCACATACACAGATGGATCCAAGGGAGAGGATGGCAAACTGGGGATAGGAATATATATATTCCAATATGGAAAATGGCAAAAAAGTATAGTGTCACGGAATATACATGCATTTTCACTGCAGAGATGGTGGCAATACTAAAAGCACTAAAAATATTCTCTAATAACCCTCCCTAAGCATGGGAAACAAAGAGCCAAGGATCCAGACCCCGAGGACGACCCAGAGTCCACTGGGAGGACAACATTAGACAATCTTTGAAGGACCGAGGACTAGAATGGAACCAGGCCAGGAGGAAGACAGCCGATAGAATAGTCTGGCGCTCTCTCTTCCAAACCTCTATACCTCACGGTAGAAGGGGAATGACTAAGTAAGTATAACCCTCCCAAGAAACTAACAATTTTAACAGACTCTCTTTCAACAATTTAAGCACTAAGAAACTTACGAGAAAGCAGTAGATCTGATATAGCAGAGGAGATATTTCTGTCTATTTTTTTTTTTTAATTAATGAAGAAAAATATCCCGTTCAACCTCTGATGGGTTATAATTAGGATATATATTGTTTTCAATTCCAAATAATATGAACAACTGCCGATATGAGAAAGCGGCATCACATTTGTCAAATCATTGTAAATAGGGACAATCACAATTGTGCTTATACGTTAACTCTTTGACTCCAGACCAACGCTCTGAGCGTTGCAAAATTCAACGCGCAATGCTCAGAGCGTTGTTTTTAGTTTATCACGAATAAACCCCAAAAATCGTCCGTTTAATGCAGTTCATATTTTAAAACTCGTAGAATGACTTCCACTACTATTTAAACAACTAATTTGACTGTAGTTAAGCAGCACATGTGCGTGTTTTGATGTTATTATCACAATTTGTGTGACGATTCGCGTGTTTGTGTTTTTCGTTGTTATTGCTAGAGAAATATTTCACGCTTTATATTTACATTTTCTAAGTCTCCTAAACAAATAATTGTGTCATACTACTTTGAAAAATTGCTGACATTGATGATGATTGTTTGGTAGTCACAGTTTGTTGTCAAAATACGGAATCGGTGGAGAAAAGCTAGACACATTATATTTAGTTGATGAGTGGGCGTAGTCATATTCTGGCCGATCACAAAGCAACAAAACTAGACCTACCGTAACATCTAATCACTAGTCCTAGGTAGAAGATGAAGCTAGGGATACTATTAAAACATTAAACAAGTGTAAAAAAGTTTTAAATGACGTTATTCTTCTTTATTTGTTTGAAAATTACGTAATGCACGATTGCATAATTTAGTATCTATTGGTATTCATTGGATTGACCTGAGTTGTTAGTTGACATTTGGTAAAAGCTGGGTATGCTGGGTGAGATTTATCTAACATAACTTTGTTCATGTAATTTAGTCTTAACTCCTTTCTCTGTAATTCTAAGGGTAGAATTCCTAAAGCCACCTTTCAGAAGGCAAGAGCATACATATAAATATATACAAACAAGCGTAAGTACACATATACATATGTGCATACATACATATGAGTAGGTACAAAAATATATGATATATAAACATACCAGACTACGAGGTCTTTTATATTTGGATATGCGCCCTAATATAACTGAGGGACCCTGTGTCCATGTCGAACAATTCACGCCTCGCCAAGACGAGGCAAAATTTTATTTTAAATATAAATATGTGATATATTAGTTATTGAGCGCTCTGAAAATACTGCTGTGGATATTGTTGTAAATAATCAGAATAAATTGCCAAAATTTATATTTGCTTATCTAGAGGGCAAATATTAAAATAGCCCATCTTGGTCTGTGTTTCCAACAGCGTGTTCCTCCAGCTGTCAGCTTCCAAGCTGTTATTGTGCTGGCACTGCCATTCCCAAAGGACTTCCTGCATCTTCCGTTCCTCAGATGGTCATGGTCACCTTTGATGATGAAGTTTCTGCCGCGTTCTATGGTTACTATCAGAGATTGTTCAGACCAGGAAGGTACAACCCTAATGGATGCCCAGTGAGTAATACAGTTCTTGTTCAAAACAATGCAAACTATTTGTGTTATTACAGGAGTCTTAACATATTTGTAAATATAGTTCTTCTTCTTCTGCGTTCAGTTTGTAGTCATGCTAAATCTGCAGGCCTGTCGCCAGGACGAAGTGCACAGTCTTTACCAGGTCGGCGCGGCAGCCCCATAGCTTCTGCTGGAGCTCAGCACCCCTTGGCCAGGTCGCACGTCGCGGTTCATCGTGGGTTGGACAGTTCTGGAGAATGTGTTCTGGGGTCTGGATTCCTGTTCCACATGGGCATTCATTTGTGTGGGATATCTTGAGGCGATAGAGATGTCCTAGTAATCTGCAGTGGCCGGTTCTCAGGCGGAACATTGTGGTCTGTTGGTATCTGTTTAGATGGTGTATTGGGTCATCTCTGCTGTACATATCCCCTTCCTCCTTCCACTGATTTTTGTACTTGTTGTGGATTATGGTTTTTGCTTCCCGATATGGCAATGGATGGCTGTATTGTTCCATTTTACTGCCACTTCTTGATAGAGCATCTGCTTTCTCATTACCAGCAATTCCACAATGGGAGGGTAACCACTGAAGGGCAATGGTTAATGACCTTTGGTTGATGTTAAGCTCAGATCTGATCTCATTCATCATGTTATCATTTCTGGTGTTTTGTATTGATTCCAGTAATGATCTGCAGTCGGTGAAGATTACTATCTTAGCTGGTGGTTGTTGTTCGGGTCTGGTGAAGATTTTCAGGGCTTGCAGTAGTGCCATAGCTTCTGCCCTGAAATTGGAGGAGATCTTTCCAGTTGGGAAGGCCTTTCGGATGATCTTTCCATTTAGGAATCTTATAAAAATGCCCCCACCACCGCTCTTTACTGCCCCCTCAGCGGATCCATCTGTGTATGCGTGTGTCCACTCTTTCGGGTTGTACTTTTCTTCAATCATTTCTTGAGCCAAGGTTTTTAGTTGTTGAGGGGTCTGGTGGCCTTTCTTTTTTATTTCAGGGACTTCTGTGAAGATAGATATATTTCCATGGCAGTTGTCTAGCTCCTCATAGTCAATTAACATTTCAATCTCAGTAGGTTGTTTTGGGAGGAGGTCTTCACGGCATCGATGCAGATGTTTGGAGATGTTTATGAAGCTGGTTCTTTTCAGCCTGTTCTTTGTCAAGCTATGGAGTTTGGCATGCATTGGATGACTTGGCATTCGTAGAAGCTTCTCACTGTGAGTGAATACCTT
This sequence comes from Oreohelix idahoensis, assembly GCA_024509875.1. Taxonomy (NCBI): domain Eukaryota; kingdom Metazoa; phylum Mollusca; class Gastropoda; order Stylommatophora; family Oreohelicidae; genus Oreohelix; species Oreohelix idahoensis. The sequence goes on along the minus strand of JAMPIV010000737.1, from coordinate 67,610 downwards.
TTCCTCACGTCTGTCATTCAGAGAGCGGATGTTGGTGTATCTCTCCATTGTCTGGATTGGAGAAGTCTTCATCCCTCCAGTGATTAATCTAAGGCCTGAATTTTGTACTTTCCCTAGACGTTCTGTGTTTGTTTTAGATGCCGTAGCCCAGGCTGACATGCCATATTCAAGTACAGGCCTGATTGTGCCTGTAAAGACTTTTTTTAGTATGTTGGTATTTGCTCCCCAACTTGTGCCAGCCAGTTTCTTCATAATAGAGAGCTTTCTTATTGCTCTCCGTTCTACTGCATTTATGTGCGGCTTCCAGGTGAGTCTCTTATCCAACTTGACTCCCAGGTATGTTGGATTTTCCTCGATTGGAAGCTCACTTCCATTTAGTTGCAGTTTGATCGTTTCTTGGCGATTTGACAGAGAGAAGCAGGTTGCTACTGTCTTGGAGAGGTTTATCTGTACTCCCCACTCTGATGCCCATTTATCGATGGTATTTAGCGCCTCTTGCATCCTGAACTTTGCAGTAGGCAAATGTTCAGCAGCACACCAGGCAGCATGAAGAGCCCTGGAGATATTCCCGGACAGTTTCTCTGCAATATCATTTATATATATGATAAAAAGTGTGGGGGAGATAACTCCTCCTTGTGGCACACCTTGTTGAAGAGTGACGCGATGGCTCAGATTCCCGTCAAGTTTTACTCTTGCTGTGCGGTATCGGAGAAAGTCCCGTATCCAGCTGAACATTCTCCCTTCAATTTTGTTGTTGAGCATCTTAAGGAGGAGTCCTTCTTTCCATACCTTATCAAAGGCTTTTGTCAAGTCTACAAAAACAGCCATAACTTTCTTTTTCTCCTGGTAAATATAGTTAATCATTCATAATGGAGAATCACTTTAGTTTCTGTGGTTCTTCTTTTTCTTCTTCGTTCACCCTCAGACGTCAACTTGAATATGTTCAAATAAAGCAGCGGCCAGCTTAAGGCTATTGATATCTCCGTAGAGTTTTTCCAAGAATGGTACTGATGATGGCAATCTTTAACTTGTTGAATAGATGGTATCCCAATCTGTTGTGACCTGTTCGAAGTCCGAAGATTACCACTTGATCACTTCTGCTGAGCTGGTAATACAGATAATTTTTATGGTGGCCTGCATGATCTTCCCATTTGCTCCTGTATCTGCACTTGATAAAACTCTTGGCCTCTTCATAAGCTATGCTTGTGTCAAGCTGAAGTAGCATTCTCCCTCTCTTTGCTAATCTGTCAGCCTTTTCATTTCCGGGGATGTTGCAGTGTGAAGGAATCCACTGTATCACAACTCTTTTGAACTGCGGACATAGTTTTTAAAATGTTACTCTTAGGTCATCCAGGTTGACATTATTTTGGCTTTTCAATGTTGCAATTACTGACAGTGCATCGGTGAAGAAAGCAACTTGTCTCTCTGTGCTTTCTTCTGTCATTATAACCTCTGATGCAGTTTTCAAGGCCTCTGCATCTGCTCTGAAGTTACTTGAAAATTGTCCTATTGCCACTGACAGCTTTTTTGCGCATTAGTGCGCTTAGAAAGACACTTCCATCTCCATTTTCTTTTACAGTTGTTGCTGATCCATCTTTGTAAGCATTGATCCAGGTGTTGCTTGGGTAATGTTTCTCTATGTATTTTGTTGCTACGGATTTTCTCTCTGTTACAGTCTGTCTCTTCTGGCTTTTCTTTCTCTCAATTACAGGAATGTTTTCTATCATTTCAGTGAAACGATGTTGTTTCCAAACTGGAAGCTTTTGTGCAGTGTAGATGGGTTTAATTGTTGATATTTCATTTATGGGAACTGCTCTCATCTTTGTTGTGGTTGATTCTACTAATTTGCTTCGCTTGAGTTGTAGCCTTCTAAGAGCATTTATTCTGTCGCACATTAGATGGCCTATTATTTTCTTGAATCTTTCAGCTTGTTGCTGGGCCCTGCTGTCTCTTCTATCCTTCATTGGCTGGAGGCATGTAATCTCTTTGAGTTCTTTTATAGGTGTTGTCTTCGTGCAGTTATAATTCTCACTGCTTACTTTTGAAACCTGCTGAGTTTGTCAAAGTTTAGCTGCTGTTGCCCTTGCTGCAATGCCATATTCTAGGACTGGTCTCACTTGCCCTGTGTATAACGTCTTTAGCACTCTCTTATCTGCACTCAAAGCTGTTCCAGCAAGTTTTTTCATAATTGACTTTCTTTGCCTAACTCTCATGCCTAGCTAATTTGTATTCTCATCTAGATTTTTCCTGTCTAGTTTGCTCTGTGGTTTATTTGAGAGGGAGAACACTGTGTCTGTTGTTATCCCTTCATTTATCTTCATTAGTCATGTTTTGGCCCACTCTTCCAGTAATGTTAGTGCTTGCTGCATCTGAATGTTTGCAGTAGTGATATACTCTTCAGAGATCCACAAGTCCATGTCGTCTGCAAAGGAGACATTGTGTGTTATTCTTGGCATCATCTGAGCCTTGTCATCATTTTCTTCTTGATAACCTTGTTGTTCCATTTCAGTCCTCTTGCTCTACGCAAGCACCCATTTGTGAAAGTCTTATTCACTTGTTGTCTGTATTTTACAATAGTTGCATTGCACCTATAGTCTGTATATATTTGCTTTATTCGTTTGTTGCATATTGTGACGTACGTCTAGTTTGACAAGTGAATTTTCCCTGATATGATGGATGATTTAAGGGACCCTTAGCTTTTCATAACATTAGAACCCCTGAACATTTGTTGTAACTTTTCGTTTGCCAGAACGCATTCCACCGGGACTCATGTAGGATACAGCGACGAGATCAAAGAGACAGACCGAGGGATCTTAAGGGAGACTATCGGCGCTATCAAAGACAGTAGTTTTCCCTGATACGAGACGCAGTTGCTTGCCGCTAATTTCGCGTCTCGGTGTCAATCGAGGAACCGAGCGAACGGGGGAAAGCGAAACGGGCAGCAGCGAGCGGATACGAAGACCAGGGGGCGGCTTCTTCTCTTGATTTGGCGGTCAGATCCCCAAAAGTTCGTGAGATCAAATAAGTTGTCAAGTTTATCATGTCCCACTCAACTTACATTTCATTTTAGCTAAATAGACCATGTAGAACTAGACACGTTATCACTCGCTGGCCAGACCTTTACAGAAGCACTAGCTTTATTGAAATCTTGTTATAGATTTTCCCCTGGATTTTATATATATTTGCAGTGATTTCTAATTCTGTGCAAAGCGGTATAATATATATTGTGTAAAGTGATCAGTGGTCTAGCTCTAGTCATTCTATTTCAAGGGATTTTGTGTTAATTTAAATCTATTTAATTAAACCATCTCAAGAGGTCCAGTTTTAAATATAATGATCTATCTATTATATTATTTCAAAAGATAATAGATGCTTAAATTAACTTTTAAAGTCGCGAAGGAATTTATAATTAATAAATTCAGTTAAGTCCTAGTTTTATAGATGTGGGTTTTTAACCACTAGAATTCGCGCAGTGTTTATTAAATACATAATTAAATACTCGAGTGTATTATAGGCTTAACGGGAAATTCATCGCGCTTTAGAAGGTTATTTGTTTTCGGTATATTACATGTCTTTTTTTTCTTTCATACAGAGTGATCGTAACCTGTGCGATCCCAGCATTAAGAAAGCAATAAAGAAATCAATCTAAGCAAAGCAAAGCATAAACAGTGTGTAGAGTTCCCCTGACGCAGAACTTGTTGAGACTGTGTAAATTTTTAATCTTTGAGGCGATTCTATGTTTGGAATTCCGCTATCTAACTTATAGCAAAGAAAGCACACCCAAAGACAAATTTAACGCACCATCAAACAACTTAAGTCGTAACGGGAAGAAGAACACTGGCCCGAGCTTTGTTAGTTTACTGACACAGAGAGATAATTCATAATTTCCTGAACAGTGATGTGACTAGTTTTCTCACTGGACTTAAACCATACCTCACGGATAAAGTGTACCAGCACGCGTAAGAGTTTTATTATCAGCGGCATAGTCAAATAGACCACACCATCCTCACCCCGGTATCAGAGACCGTGCCCTCCCATAGAAACTGTTATTAAGAAAAGAGACACAACTACAGATTCATTTTCCAGCGATTACGGGACCCTTTTATGTGCTGACCGCCTACCCGATAATCTGGGGCTAGAACTTGAACAAACACTCATACATTTAGTTGAGGTGTAACTGCTGTTGTGTTATTCTATGGAGTGCAAGATTTTTTCACAATCGGTAAGTGAGAGCAAGATGAGTGAAGGCCTTTGCTAGCGCGTGTATGAATGACAGGAAATTAATTCTTTTGTGTGACCATTTTGTTAACTTGCTTACCTGGTAACATATATCTTGTCTGTATACCCTACATTGTTCCTTTAAGTGGGATAGTTGATAATTTGTTAACTCTGTTTAAAACCACCTCCTTTCCATTTGCTTAGTAAAGGGAAGAACAGCTGGGAAGAACAGGTTTTTTTTTTCTATCACTTATACCTAACTTGGTAACACCTCTTTCAGAGTAATTAACTTTACTGTTAGGTTAACGTACCCGTGTTCCTGATATTATCTATCTCTGGACTGGGTTTGTCTTTGTCTAATGAGCGGGAAGGGCTTAGTCGATACCAATCTTCTTCACCCCCTCCCAAACTTGTTATTTGCATTTGTGTACTTATGATAATTTATGTAATATCTGATATTTTTAGTGATTGATGTTTAAAGTAAATAAAATCACATAAACTCATTTAGTTCTGTGTGTTGGATATACCCAAAGCCCAACTTTTCCCCTATTCGTTTAATATAGTTTGTATCAACGTCGTGTGTGTGTTTGAAAACACCGAATCGGTGTGCGCGCAGATGCGAGCCTGGAAAACTGGCAAATAATTGTTTGACCAGGAGAGTGAAAGAGAAGATTGAGAGACACGATTTGTCGTAAATAAGTCTGTCTTTACTCTCCTCCAGCACGCTGTGAAGTAACTATTAAATCTCTACATTTTCTATCACTGAGCTTTCCATCATCATTTTCCACTCTAAACCGGACCACTATTTCTACGACTCTTTTCTCTCAAAATAAATTTACGACACATATGTTGTACCGCTTGTTTAGTTTTCTTGATGGTCCCTGTATTCAGCTGATATCTGTTTTTCTATATGATAGTTGTGTGCACCTTTTGCCTTTGCTTCTATGATGGTTGTATACATCTGTTGTCTGTGTTTCTCAATTATCGCTCAGTAATCTTGCAGTTTGTATTTCTAATTTATTACTATATCCATTTTTTTCTTCTGAGTTTTCTATGACTGGATAATCCAAAGTAACCCAAATACTTCGTTTGTCTAGGTCAGAGGATGCCTGTATGTGTCTGGAAGTGGCACTGAGTACGACCTGGTCTACCCGTTGTACGCCATGGGTATCGAGATAGCCAGTCACACTATCTCTCACAGGTGAGCTTACCTGGTAGACCTTCATTCCAATTAGAGATGTCATAGAACAATACACTCAAAGGCTGCATGCACATGTTTCCATAATTAAAATTCATAATCAGGTTTTATAATCCATCAGCCATAATACGTATACATTAAGCTGTTGTGCAATATGTCTGCATAAAGTTTTTTAACTAGATATCCATGTTAAGCTTTTGTACTTTATGTCTGAGCGTCCCTTTGGCACAATAGTTAGAGCGGTGGCCACTTGCAGCAAAGGTGCCAGGTTTGAAACACAGTGGTGTCAATCTTCAGTCCACCCAGCTGCAGGTGGGTACCTGACTCTGCTCTTGAGTTAAGGAAGGCAAATGAAATGCAGCGAGGAAGGGAACTAGTCACCCCACCATTTGAAGCTGGACCTCGTATAGTGATGTCTCTAACATTTCACTCCCCTACTGCAGTATCTACTATGAGACTTTCTTTACCTTTTTTTTTTAAACATCACGTCTACATTAATTGTCCTTTCACATCATGTCTATTTCTATATTTCTACTGAACAATAATTTCCAGTTATGTTGAGAAGATAAATCTTCAAGCAAAAAAAGTATTTCAGACACTGATATGTTAACATTGATACGTGTTGGTTGAGTTAATTACAAAATATTTAATTATCGAAAATCAAAATGCGTAACGTCAGATAATAGCTAACAGAGGGATGATTATGAAACATTAGAATCAATTATTCTAGATAACAGTAAAGGATCACCAATACGGTTGTAGTGGTGTTTGATGGTATTGTATGATGTTGATATTACTAAATGTAATTGTATGAGGCCAGCTGTGAAGGCTCCTGAGATAAAATGTAGTTGTGAATTGTCAGAAGGCCTTTCTTGCTACCACTACGACCTCACACTTAATTTTTTTTTAATGAATGTGGCTACGTAAAGTGTCTAGGGTTATGCTATGTAGTGTGGTGTAATAGGTTATAGATATACCCACAGATATTTAACAAGACTAATAATATTAATAAATGTTAAAATACACTGAACTAACTCACGTGTGTAAAATTTTGATAAAATTATATTACATTTATTTTGTTCTGGATCAATTTTTTAGGTTGACCAGAACTTAAAAGGATTTAGAGATTATGAAAGAAATGCATGGAATATTATATCATAAATGCAATAGTGTACATATATATGTACTATACTTGTTAGTTTTATTAAAATGTTCTAGTAGTCATCTACTTGGGAGGATATTTAATGTTTGTGCTGTTGGGGTGGCCTCATCACACCTGTCTATATTGACTACACAGTGTCCAGAAAATGGTGGGAATTTTTATGGGGTTATTAGTAACTAAAGGGCTTTGGTGAATGTCCAGCAGACCAGAGGCTCACTCATCTGGTAATTGTAGCTCTGGTGCTGAAATCAGGTGGTCCCACCTCTCCGTGCTGGCGGGCAATAATGGTGGTCTCTGTCACAAGTACTGCACAGATACACTCGAGTAAGTCACCAACTGAATAGACACTGCTTGGTTGACAACAGAAACTCGCAGCTCTGCAATCAAAGTATGGGCCATGTGTCAAAATCTATTCTCTACCCACGTCTGGACACAACACTGACACAACAACCACATCATACAGACAGGTCAGATCTCTCTGACCAAACAGCACATTTACCATGGTGGTTTTACATCAGATAGATCCTCCCAGACTATAGGTTCTGAAAAATATTTATTAGTTGTCTGCCCTAAAAGAGGATAGGTAATATGTTTCATTATTCTCAACACTTGATCTGTCTTGCATAATCCTTGCTGGAGTTTATGTACATTGTTGGTCCCTAGACCCTGACTAGGGCGGGGGGTCTAGAGCAAATCCCTACTTGTTTGTAAGGCTAGATTTCGATATGGCAGTATCAAATCACTCGAACATGAAACAATATTCAAAATATATAAAGAAATAATTTCAATCTTACCAGATTATGAATAAATAACACAGAAATGCTAGCAAAACTCAGCTGAGCTGCTGGCTATAGTATGGCGTCCCTAAATTTATTACACTTTCTTTCATATGGAAATCACCACACTTTAAAATCTGTGTCTATCACTGAACAACTATTGAAGAATGGCCCCACTTTCGCGTCTGAGCGCTAATGATATGATTGTCTGTGGCCAATCACTGCCTAGGTTTATTTTAATTTCAAATTTCCTACCATAAAGTCATTTCAGTCATGCTTCAGTCAAGTATGGATGGTTATCTGTTAGTCTGTCCGTCTCTACTTGTGTTTCTACAAAATGTACTCGATTTTTGAACCAACCTTTCTCTCCCCTCCAAAATTTTGTCGTTAAAAGTTATATTTAGACACAGCTACCACCCAAAAACCCTCTCCTCCATACTAAGTAAATTTGAACACCTGCGTTTCGAGGTCGTGTTTTTTTGTGCAATTAGCGACACTTTTAGATTCCATACAGTCTGTCGATGATGTGAACAACACTGTCTTTTGTCATTATCTTCAATATTATCTATCCGTTTGTAAAATTAAGACCATATTAGTTCACTGCTCAGAATGGGCCATCTGGCCAGCTAATTTTTATATTCCTAACATTAATATTAAGAAAAAAGTACTTTTTAAATTTTGTAATATTCCAAACATCTGCGTTTTAGCCGCTGAATTCAAATCAAGGGCTTGGTATCGCAAAAGCGTCCATTCCGTACCTCGTGTCAATTTGGGGGACGTGAATTTTTACTTTCCTCCATCCCCCCCAATTGCGTCTCCTTAGCCGTGCCAGTCTCACGCAATCTTTCCAGTCATATTTTTTCCTTTTTATCCGCCGTTCCCCTCCTGTCTAGCAAGTCAATTTTTATGGAGGATGATGACCCGCGGTCTAGGCGATCATGTACATCAGCAGCCTACGCATTATGTTTTTATCCTTAAATGTTATCTTTGGAGATATTTTACCGTTGTATCTCTGTCAATTTCACTACACATCTCCCCACTTGAAAACATGCCTATGGCAAGTTCCAAAACCAGCGATACACATAGGTAAAATTACTCCTCACGTCTGCCACTACTCTAATTTTGATCACAGGGGTGCCGACTGAGGAAATCTGCACCGACATTCAATTTGCCTGGGATATATTGGATACTGAACTGATAAGGTTGAAGCAATAAAGACCACCTCAGCAATCTTGCGTTTTCATGCTTAGCCTGAGACAAGAACACGAGAGGCTGATGGTCCGTCTCCACCACAAATGTCCTACCATACAGATAGATTTGAAACTTCTTTATTGCCCATATTAACGCTAAACATTCTTTTTCGCTTGTGGAGTATCCTTGTTCCGCCTTATTCAATTTGCGGCTTGCATAAGCGACTGGTTTAAGTTCCCCATCAGGTGAAGATGATCTGTGCAACAAAGCCCCTCCGAGTCCCACATTACTTGCATCTGTTCTTAAGACAAAGTCCTGTGTCAAGTCAGGCAGTTTGAGAATAGGCTTGCTAGTGAGTTTTTCCTTTAACTCTTGGAACGCTAGTTCACATTGTGCAGTCCAAATAATTTTATCTGGAAGTCCCTTGCGAGTCAGATCAGTCAGAGGAGCACATATAGCGTTAAAATTTTGATGTATTTCTGATAAAATCCGCATAACGACACAAATGATCGCACGTCCTTTTTTGTTTGCGGCCTAGGTGCTCTCTGCAGTTTTTCCAAGTTCTTAGGATCAGGGGTCATATTACCCTGATATACAGTGTGTCCCAAGAATTCCAACTCTTTACATCCAATACAACATTTTGTTGGCCTAGCAGTTAAATTCGCCTCCCGAAGTCTATCAAACAACATCTCCAGAGCTTCAATGTGTTCTTCAAATGTCTCTGTGGCGACGAGAATATCATCCATGAAATTCGTGATACATGGGTTATTCAGGGGGTCCAACAATTTTCGCATCATCCTTGAAAACACACTCGGAGCATTTTTCAGTCCGAATGGTAGCATATTGAATTCATAATGTCCATCCGAAGTGCTAAAAGCCAAATAAGGTCTCACTTCAGGCTTCACTGGGATCTGGTAATAGCCTTTACTAAGATCCACTTTTGAAAAATATTTTGCCTTGTTCAGTCTGGCAAATAACTGTTTTGTGTCTGGTAATGGATCCACTTGTCCTTCTGTGACAGCATTCAGTTTCCTGTAATCTATGCACAGTCTGTGTTCCCCAGACGGTTTTCTCAACAAAACGACACTAGAACTAAAAGATGATTCACTGTGCGAAATAATCCCCTCCTTCAACAAATACTCTATTTCTTCCTTCAATGCCTTCTCCTTCGCGAACGGAATAGAATAGGCTCTCATACAGATTGGGTTTGAGTCTACCAGTTTCATGTCATACTGTAGCAACTTTGTATGGCCTGGTTTATCTGTTAATACATCTGTATGTTCCTCCAGAACCTTTTGAACTCTCTCCCTCTGGTTTTTAGTCAGGTGCTTACTGACTTTTACCTGTGCTGCTGTTTCACAAGGATGTAATGGGTATTCATGTGAGGTGAGTGGTTCTTTTTGCATCTGGGTTGCAATAGCCAAGGTCAATAAGGGGGTGCTTTCCTGGAGTGGTCTGTCCAGATACTTCTTTAACAGGTTTACATGATAAACTTTTTCCTTCCCCTTTTTGTCAATTTTATAGTTTGTTCTAGACACGTTCTCTAGAACCGTATATGGACCTTGCCAACCAATTTGTAATTTATTCTGGCTTCCCGGTAGTAGAAGCAGCACCTTCTCTCCGACTGCCAGTTCCCTGTCCTTTGCCTTCCTATTAAAATATGCTGCATGTTTCTTCCTGGCTTGTTTCAAATTATCATTTGCCAGTTTCCATCCAGCCTTCAAACGATTGGTCAGTTCGTTCACATATTGATACGATGAGGTAACAGTCTCTTCCGCCTTCTCATCTGTCCAGGTCCTTAATAAAGTTACATCTGGATCTTTAATTTATCATACTTATTTTTCATGGAACCCATCGGGTCCCGTCCATTAGAAGCTTTATAATGAGGACTTTTCTTCCTAGAATCATCACTCACAAATCGACCACTACCAATTTTTTTCTGGGGTTTGTCTCCCCACTTGAGATTGTTTATGAGAGATCTTCGCTCTCTTGTCTGTTCTTCCAGTTTATATAAGTCTGACCGAGGGATTGTCATCCTATCCTGGGTAAAATTTCTTCTTTGTACTCTTCGCATAGTGGCCATGTTAATCCATTCAAGTGAAGACTGGGTGTGAAAAGGGGGCTCCCATTCCACTTTGTCTACCCGAGTATAATTAGTTTTCCTTTCAGGCCTAAAGTTGCCCCGTGGCGTTTCTAGGTCCTGCACATATTTTCCCTGTGTGGGTGTTCCCTCATGAAATACGCCACATGCTTCTACAAAGTTTTCAACATCGACATTTACGTCGGGCCAATAGTATTTTCGAGCAATCTTTTGGCAGATGGTACCGACTTTCTCATGGTCACCATCTTTTCCAACATGTAAGCTCCTTATTAAGTTTGCCCTATATATCTTGGGAAGAACTAACTGTCCGTGACCAGTGGATCTCGTTCCTGTCTTCCTGTATAATAGTTTGTTCTTCATGAAATATTCCCCCTTGCTCGGAGGTGTGTGGCATTTGGGCAATTTTTTAAAACAGGGCTTGAGTGTCCTATCCTCAGCCTGCGCCTTCCTCATCTCCTCTGGATGAGCATTTATAGGTTCACCTTCTTCCTCCTTCTTCTGTGACCTGGTCTGCACTGTCGCCATTATCACAGGTTTCTCGGGATTCCCCAAGAAGACGTATCTACACCCCAATATCAGAGGGTAGATTGGTTCCTCTATCACTGCTGCTCTGATTTCTCCTTCCACATAGCGAGTTTTCACCGTTATCCTTGCGATGGGAAGTGTCATGAGTGGTATGTCCTTAGTCGCCCCTTGTATTTCCACTGTTTCTGTGGTATACTGACTTGGGTCCACTAGGCTAGACTTCACAACTGAATCATAATCCAAACCTGTATCATAAAGGCACCTTATGGTGATCCCATTACAAATAACATCCTCACAAACTGGGGGGTGATAAGGTTCCTGTTGTCCCTTAGGATTAACCTTTAATCTTTGCGTCCCCGACTTCATTGCAGCAATGTTTGAAGGTTTCCTTCTACAAAATTCGGTGTTATGGTTATCCTTCTTGCACCATTTACACCATCTTTTTCCTTGGTTCAACGGTTTTCTTTCATTGAACTTTTGGTCATTGAACTGTGAGTTTCTGTCGCGATAGTCATTTCTTGGCCGCTCAAAGTTTGTCCTACCTTTATTTCCCTGCTCTCTATTATCAAATTTATTAAATTGCTGTGGAGCTTTAAAATTGTCTATGTGCTTCTTCTTAGCACCACTTACCTCTGCCTGGGCTGCCTGATACCTCTCCGCAACATTTAAAATTTCCCCCAACTTCTCTGCACCTTGTTCCATGAGAAATTTTCTCATGTCTGGAGCCATGGACTCTCTCAATTGCTCAATCATGATCATTTCTTTAAGATCTTGGGTCTTCCCCAGAGCCGTCCATTTCTCCAAATAGATTTCTAGTCTAGCAGAGAATTGGTGGTATGTCTCCCCAGACAACAGTTTGGCATTTCTAAATTTCTTACGATAAAATTCACCATTCTTCTCGTACCTTAATAACAAAGCCTGCTTTAACATGTCATAATTGTCTTGGTCTTCCCTGTTCATTTTAGCAAATACTTCATAAGAAGTACCTCTCAATCCTTGTGATAGCTTTAAGCTCCACCTCTCTCTCTCTAACCCATATGTAGTAGCTAATAACTCAAAACGTCCTAGGTACCCCTCTATGTCATCGTCTTTTTCAACAAAATGGTCTAAATGAAACCCCATAGCTGAGTTTGAGGCTCCCAGACTGGGCGTAGCATCTGAGGCAAAAGGGCTGGCACCATTTTCAGGAGCCGGGCCTTGTAATTCCAGCTCCCTTAGTCGTAATTCGTGCTCCCTCTGCAACCTTCTATCTTCTGCCTCCCTTTCGGCAGTCAACCTTTTTTCTTCTGCCTCCCTTTGCTGTCGTTTTTCTTCTGCCTCAATCTGCAGCCTCTTAATTTCTCTATCAGCCTCTAACCTCTTCTCATCAACCAACCTGTCAGACTCCAATTTTCTTTCAGCCTCTTTTTCTAATCTCCTTTCTTCCCGTTCAATATATTTATCACATTCAGCCGTTACGTATTGAATTAAAATTTGATCATCCATTCCCATCTCCTTCGCGGTGAGCACAGCAGCTGATCTAAATTTTGCCAGCTCCGCCATACTTTTGAGACAATATAATAATATACAAGCTAAATCTCTAACCAGTAAATACACTAAGTACTTCTTATGACTATAGTCTAACTAATTCTAACTAACCAGTTAACTAATTAATTATTACTGGCTGTGAAGATTCACCAACTTTTATCTGCAGGGACACTTTTAATGTTAAAGGGAATTTTACAATTTATTTCCCTACTTTTATTTCTCCCACCAGGAGATCCTAATATTACTGTTGGGCTAATTATCCCGGACGAGCCCCCAATTTATGTAGTGGTGTTTGATGGTATTGTATGATGTTGATATTACTAAATGTAATTGTATGAGGCCAGCTGTGAAGGCTCCTGAGATAAAATATAGTTGTGAATTGTCAGAAGGCCTTTCTTGCTACCACTACGACCTCACACTTAATTTTTTTTTAATGAATGTGGCTACGTAAAGTGTCTAGGGTTATGCTATGTAGTGTGGTGTAATAGGTTATAGATATACCCACAGATATTTAACAAGACTAATAATATTAATAAATGTTAAAATACACTGAACTAACTCACGTGTGTAAAATTTTGATAAAATTATATTACATTTATTTTGTTCTGGATCAATTTTTTAGGTTGACCAGAACTTAAAAGGATTTAGAGATTATGAAAGAAATGCATGGAATATTATATCATAAATGCAATAGTGTACATATATATGTACTATACTAGTTAGTTTTATTAAAATGTTCTAGTAGTCATCTACTTGGGAGGATATTTAATGTTTGTGCTGTTGGGGTGGCCTCATCACACCTGTCTATATTGACTACACAGTGTCCAGAAAATGGTGGGAATTTTTATGGGGTTATTAGTAACTAAAGGGCTTTGGTGAATGTCCAGCAGACCAGAGGCTCACTCATCTGGTAATTGTAGCTCTGGTGCTGAAATCAGGTGGTCCCACCTCTCCGTGCTGGCGGGCAATAATGGTGGTCTCTGTCACAAGTACTGCACAGATACACTCGAGTAAGTCACCAACTGAATAGACACTGCTTGGTTGACAACAGAAACTCGCAGCTCTGCAATCAAAGTATGGGCCATGTGTCAAAATCTATTCTCTACCCACGTCTGGACACAACACTGACACAACAACCACATCATACAGACAGGTCAGATCTCTCTGACCAAACAGCACATTTACCATGGTGGTTTTACATCAGATAGATCCTCCCAGACTATAGGTTCTGAAAAATATTTATTAGTTGTCTGCCCTAAAAGAGGATAGGTAATATGTTTCATTATTCTCAACACTTGATCTGTCTTGCATAATCCTTGCTGGAGTTTATGTACATTGTTGGTCCCTAGACCCTGACTAGGGCGGGGGGTCTAGAGCAAATCCCTACTTGTTTGTAAGGCTAGATTTCGATATGGCAGTATCAAATCACTCGAACATGAAACAATATTCAAAATATATAAAGAAATAATTTCAATCTTACCAGATTATGAATAAATAACACAGAAATGCTAGCAAAACTCAGCTGAGCTGCTGGCTATAGTATGGCGTCCCTAAATTTATTACACTTTCTTTCATATGGAAATCACCACACTTTAAAATCTGTGTCTATCACTGAACAACTATTGAAGAATGGCCCCACTTTCGCGTCTGAGCGCTAATGATATGATTGTCTATGGCCAATCACTGCCTAGGTTTATTTTAATTTCAAATTTCCTACCATAAAGTCATTTCAGTCATGCTTCAGTCAAGTATGGATGGTTATCTGTTAGTCTGTCCGTCTCTACTTGTGTTTCTACAAAATGTACTCGATTTTTGAACCAACCTTTCTCTCCCCTCCAAAATTTTGTCGTTAAAAGTTATATTTAGACACAGCTACCACCCAAAAACCCTCTCCTCCATACTAAGTAAATTTGAACACCTGCGTTTCGAGGTCGTGTTTTTTTGTGCAATTAGCGACACTTTTAGATTCCATACAGTCTGTCGATGATGTGAACAACACTGTCTTTTGTCATTATCTTCAATATTATCTATCCGTTTGTAAAATTAAGACCATATTAGTTCACTGCTCAGAATGGGCCATCTGGCCAGCTAATTTTTATATTCCTAACATTAATATTAAGAAAAAAGTACTTTTTAAATTTTGTAATATTCCAAACATCTGCGTTTTAGCCGCTGAATTCAAATCAAGGGCTTGGTATCGCAAAAGCGTCCATTCCGTACCTCGTGTCAATTTGGGGGACGTGAATTTTTACTTTCCTCCATCCCCCCCAATCGCGTCTCCTTAGCCGTGCCAGTCTCACGCAATCTTTCCAGTCATATTTTTTCCTTTTTATCCGCCGTTCCCCTCCTGTCTAGCAAGTCAATTTTTATGGAGGATGATGACCCGCGGTCTAGGCGATCATGTACATCAGC
>JAMPIV010000737.1:0-50000 GCA_024509875.1 Oreohelix idahoensis | reverse complement strand
TTTTTTCATCAACAAACCGCACATAACAGATTAAATGAGCATCTCTATTGCTATCAGTGGCCTCATCAAGCTGCAAAGCAAAGGCCTTCCCCCTCATTTTTTCTATAATCTGTTCATTAAGATCCTCTCCTAAATCTTAAATTCGACGGCTGATTGTACTGTCCGACAAAGGAATGGGCAAAAGCTGTTTTCCCACGGACTCTCCAACTATAATGGACACCATATCAATAGCACACAGTAAAACGAGTTCTTCTGCAATCGTATGGGGGTTTCTTACATTTTGCTATCCGGTATGCTACCTTGTAGGACGCTAGAAGAGCTTTACACGAGATTGTCGCCTGCTTAGAAAATGCTGATTTTTGTTCTTTCATTTGACTCAGCTTTCTAGAGAAATATTCTCTTGGTTTGCCCACGTCATTCTTATGAACAAATGGCGCTTCTCTTGGTTTGCCCACGTCATTCTTATGAACAAATGGCGCTTCAATTTTCTAGGCAGCATACATTTGACAGAGAATACTTTGAAACACAAAACACACTGTGGAAGCTCTTCATTGTTCACAAGAGTGCACGTGAAACGAAAATCTAAGTAACCTTCGTCGTATTTTCTATACTTTTGTTTCCTTTCCTCATTACCACTTTCCTTGTCACCCTCAACAAGTTCTTGCTTTGGACTAACACTTGCCAAACTAAAAAATCTTACCATAGTTTATATCAAACTCACAGCACAATCAAAAACGTTTGAAAACAGAAAATCACCATGTTACCTACTATGGTTGCGCGAGGAGAATGCGCGGAAAGTTGATAGGCGGGTCGGGGGAGCGGGACTTTAAAGGCTGGCTAACATCAAAAGTGAAATTTCTCCGGGGTCACGCAGGTTGACAAACACCAAAAGTGAAATTTCCCACAGCTCTGTGTTTTCTTTACAGCTAAATACGACAAAAATCCACGCCCACCCACGACGCACCTGACCACCAGTCATGGCACCCCAGGGAGCCGCGGCGCACAGGTTGAAAACCGCTGCCCTAAGTGTATAGTGCAATGCTGGGTTTTCAACATGTTTCACCACAAAAGGAATCGTGAAGTCGATCCCTGAAGCGTTGGCCAGGAAACTCGAAGTTTGCCTGTTTCAAGGATGCACAAGAGGAGATGTTTCATGGTCTTGGCAAGAGATCTAAACCTAGAAATCACATAAGAGCAGCGTGCATTCAGAGATGTCTAACTCTGGAATACATGTAAGAGCACCATGCATTCAGAGTCTAACCCTGAAATTCACATTAGAGCATTCCTTAGCATGCCTATGCTTTTATATGCAGTTTACATTGTTAGATGTGTACAGATAAAAGTTATTAAAATATAATGTTGCACAATAACTTTATAATCACACTGTATTATGACAACACATATCAACAGTTATGACACATCCATGTTCACCGGAAATGAGTGGGAGGGTGGTGACCCAGTTTGGCCTTTCACTCTTGACTACGTACCTAGCGAAATATTTTGCCAACATGGACCCTGTCCCAAAAAACAATACCCTGGCATGTGGGAGGTTCCGGTGAGTGTGTACCATCAAATGTCTACCTAGCTGTTGATCAAATGTGTGTAACTGCCTATAGTTTTCTAATACAGTCAAATTTGTAACTGTCTATATAATTTTTTTTTTTCCGCAAACATCTTTCTATGCGTTTTTTTTTTCTATATAAGTATATAAACCAATAAAACGGTATTGAATCAGTTCTACAAATTAACGGTTCACAGGTTTTTTGTTTTGTTTTGCATTTACTTTTCTGTCACTCAAAGAATAATTAGATCATGTATACCTGTATAAGCTTACTCATGCAATTACTATTTTTTTTAGAATCACACGAGCACTGGATAACTTATTTAATAACTCACTTAACAGCTGCAGTTTTTATACTCATAAACTTGTTAGATTCTCTTACTTAAAATCTCATTTTTCCTTTTCAAGCATTCATCCAGTAGTATTTCTACTCCCTCACTCTTCCGCAGTGACTCATTTCTCCGTATGAACAATCATATGACAATATTTTTCTGCAGTCAGTTACTCACCAGTAAGCATGAAAACTAGATAATACCACAGACTTGTTCCATGAAAAGCAGTCATCAGAAATGTAGGAGTATTTACAGAACATTTCAGCTTAGTTTTGATAGCAACATACAAAACGGGCACTGCACTTCTGTGATCTAATGTTTGTATTTTATTTTTGTACCGTCTTGCCAGGTACAAAGATGGTATGGTCTTGATGGTCACTCATGCGCTATGCCTGATGGTTGCAGCAGCACTGGCGATGCCGAAGAAACGCTGGAGTATTTGAAATCAAATTTTAGGTATTTGTAGCCATAACAACACTGTATGATGCCCCATCTTCCTAGGTCTGGTCTTTCCTCTAGAAAATATAGTCTAGCATTACCATAAGAGGTGGTGAAGGAATGTTAACAGTATATGCCATCAAAAAAATTAGAATTTGTGCACAAACAGCTAACACATACTAATGATTTCTTCATGAAATAAGGAAGGATAAGAAATATGACTAGAAACGGCAAATTTTGAAAGACAAATATTTAGCCAGAAACTTTTTCAATCGTTCATACACTACCCTTTAGCTGCCCATAGAGCCTTAACAAATTTATGGCATGTCATCCAGTGTTATGTCATCCAGTGTTATGTCATCCAGTGTTATGCCATCAGTTTTTGATGTTATATTTATCCCTTTCATTTAATGTGTCTAGTTCTCTTCTCCGTATGTTTCTTTGTTTTTCTGTCTCCCTCCACCTCTCTTATATTGGGAATTCCAGAAGACACACTGTCTAGTACTGTAATCAACAGGTTTCCTCAATGAGTGTCCTATCCATCGCCAGCATCTTTTTTTTCTCACACTCCTGTTCCATTTGCATCTGTCTGGTTCTTGTCGTCAGTTCCACATTGGTGGTCTTGTCATATCATTTCAATTCGAAACTATTTAGCAACCATTAAATATATTAAGATTAGTACATCAACGTATAGACAGTGCTGAGAAACGAGCGGTGACAAACTGGCAAATGAAACGATTATAAAGTGGAAATGCATGAATCCCAGCACAAGAATAAATATAATGCATTAATGCAGGACTTTATGAAACTCACTAAATAGGGGAGGTAACCGTAAGATTATCAGCACCAAAAATAATTCTACACATGGTAATGCTAATCAACATGCTCATTGGGGTAAAAAAAATCTACATAAAATTAACGCAAAGAAAACTGAAGATGAGCATATTTAAATACATTTGACGTCTGCCACATTTTTCCGCTCCCTCAAAGCTTCCACTTTGATGTGAGACTAACAAACATAGATCAGACACAACATTTCATTAACCAACCGCTGATAGCTATAATAGCGGTTCAGATTTTAAATGGGCAGTAGAAACCAGAATTTACTTATTTGCACCGAGATAAGAAATCCCAACGAAAAATAAAGGAAAGAGCCAAACAATAAGTAACAAGTACATGTAGTACAAAAACTCATAGGCAACTAACATATGAACAAGCATGCTTTCGACAAAACAGATCCTGTACAGATCAGATAACCACATTGCAAATAATAGCTGAACAATGCTTGGAATTAAATTCATCTCTTTACATTGGATTTGTGGCCATGAAAAGGCATTTGACAGTGTAGACACAGAATCACTTTGGAAAATGAGATAATAGGGAGTCCCCATGAAGATCATTAACTTCATAATGAAAAAATATGAAGTCATTATATACACTATGCTTTATAAAAGCAGAACCATTTACGATAAGAACTGGAATGCAACAGAGTGCTACTTGTCGCAGTTTCTCTTCTTACTGGCTATAGGCAGGGTAATGAAAACATCGAGATCGACCAACAGAAATGAAATTCAGTGGACTTTGACTAAACAGCTTAATGATCCAGATTTTGCAGATCACCTTGCTCTTCTGTCCCATAACTGTAACCAGATACAAGACAAAATGAAAAATGTGATGAGAGGTCTCAGCAAGTGGGTCTAAAAATACATGAAAATGACAAAATGAGAATAAATGCAGGAAACGATAAGATTGCATTTAAGAAACACCCCTACAAGATGTAGTCAGATGCATTTTACGCATGAGTGGTTTGGTGATTGCTTATATGATAAAAAAAAACATTCGTTCTCTCTGAAGTATACTGTTGCAGCTGTTGCTCTCCACAGATTCTTAATATGGGCAATCTCCTTCGGCTTTGCCCATGGGGTTTCAGTTGTCCTTGCTTCCTATTCTACCTCTCTTGCCCGTGTTATCTTTGAAGTCCCAGCTCGTGTCTTTCCCTGTGGCTTCCAATCGAGAATATGTCTTGTCATATAATGATCAATTTTTAGCTGAGATTACAGTATTTGATTTCCATCTCAACTGTCTGTCTCTTATCCTCATTAGTGCTGTTTGTTGTTAGAAGTCGTTATTTATTATTACATCTGGTGATGCAACAAAGATATCTGTTGTTTTTACATATGACTGTGTGAAGCAGGCATCTGTTGTTATTACATCTGGTGATGCGACTCGGGCTTCTGTTGCTATTACATCTGGTGAAGCGACGAAGGGGAATGCCTTAAGTTGTCATATGATATTCTTGTTAACGCTAACCATGTTTCCAAATAGGAAAAAAATTAACCAATTCTACATGTGTGTTGAACAGCCCAAATTTTTTTTTTCCCAGGTAAAAACTGCAATTGAGAGAGAAAGTTGACTTCAAATATAACTTTGTTAATTTTTATATTGATGCTTTGATTGGTCTTTCCTGTGTAATATATAATACTTTCTGAATAGGTCGCGCATTATACCCTTAACCTCATAACTTGCTTTTCTTTGTTTCTCATGGATTGGCACAAAACATATGTTTGGTCCTTTTATTTTCTTAGTCTCTATTCTCTTTCTTGATTTTCTTCTGTCCATTAACTC
The DNA here is from genome assembly GCA_024509875.1 of Oreohelix idahoensis. Taxonomy (NCBI): domain Eukaryota; kingdom Metazoa; phylum Mollusca; class Gastropoda; order Stylommatophora; family Oreohelicidae; genus Oreohelix; species Oreohelix idahoensis. Next base: position 45,044 of record JAMPIV010000737.1, on the reverse strand, counting down.
CACCTTTTTCTACAATAATTTCACTTTGGCTTCTTCCTTCTGTTTTAATGTTAAATGATGGCTAACCCACTTACAGTTGATATTCTATCTTTCACCAGTGCTCTCTCTCTCTCTCTCTCTCTCTCTCTGTGTTTATGTGTTTGTATCTAGCTCTCATACATACGAATAACAGCATATGCAGTAATCATTCACAAATTCACTGTACTTTATATTTTTTGTGCTGCCAGACGTTTCTACGGCTCAAACCGTGCACCTTTCGGCATCTTCGTTCATGCCCGCTGGTTTAACAGTGAGCACAATCTAGAGGGCTTGGATAGATTCATAGACTACCTGCTCACACTAGATGATGTATACTTTGTCACACCCAGCCAGGTATGTATGCCATTATTGCATGTGATATACAAATTTTCTTTTGTAGCTGAAGATACTTAAAGGGACTGTGGTTGTGGTGGTACAACAATGCGCATAGAACTAGTGCAGCTGTTGGTTTTACTGGTTCCATCCTTTGACAGTTATCATGGTAATCCATACGTTGATGTCATAGCTTCCAAAATAATTTATTTAGTAATCCCTGATCCGCTGATTAAGTAGCAGCCATAGTTTATTATTTATCCTTTAGGCCGTTAACGATAATTTATTAAGAGATTATCTACAATTGATCTCCATATAACTGTGCCCAAGCTCGCACCATAGAGAGGACACTCCAGCTTCATCCTATGGTGCTGGCACTACACAAGAAGTAGCAGTTGTCGGTTATAATCAACTTGCCCAATTGGCTTCAAATATGTGTGTAAGAGAAGAATGCCTTGGATGATGAAGCTGTCGATCACACCAATGGCACCACCTCAGATTGGGCAAAAAGAAGCTCTTGCGGGCAGAAGAGACAAGAGTAAAAAGAATAATAAACACATAAAGGTATGCTTCTAGCACTCGTGCTAAATAAATAAGTAGAAAACTAGTCAACAGAAGTAATAAGCTTACCAGAGACTCGAACCCAGGCCTTCCAAACGGCAACACAGCCTAGCTACAGAAGCTAATCACACTATCCTCCCTGCCAACTAAGCACCACAAAAACAGTGCTTCGTGGACTCTTGTCATTAGTGCAATTTTCAACAAGTAACACCGGATATGTACCTAGGAGCGATCCAGCTTAATTAATGACAAAATCACATCTATGGACGCCGCCCCCCCCCCCCCATATTATATGAGAAGGACTGCAGTAAGACGGGGGTAAAATGGTAGAATGAAAAAAACAAACAAACAACATGTAATACATCTTACTAGGAGAAAGGACAAGAAAAAACCTACTTTGCGGCCACAAGGCCCTCGTCAGGGACAGACAAACAAAAAAAATGTGACACATATCATGGAGTGTTTTCTCTTATTTTTTTAAGTTTCATGTTTTCTACTTAATTCTCACTTTCTTTCCCTTCTGTTTTTTGTTTGTCTGTCCCTGACAAAGGCCTTGTGGCCACAACGTAGGTTTTTTTCTTGTCCTTTCTCCTAGTAAGACGTATTACAATTTGTTTGTTTGTTTTTTTTTTGTGTTTTTCTCCATTCCCCCCTTATTATACAGTATAGGTCAGATTACACAAGACAAAGACCGTAATACTGTGTCTAGTAAATGATAGAAGAATGAGAACAGTACAGGACAGGGGGCAGGTTTGGTATTGTATAAACATTTTTTTTAAATAAATAAAGAGGGGAAGCCCGAGGCCTGTAAACAGTAAATACATAATACACACACAAAGGTATGTTTCAGCTTCTCATGAAAAATAAAGAAGTAGAAAACTAGATAGCAGAAAAACAGCAGCAGTGATAGGCTTTCCGGAGACTCAAACCCAGGACCTTCTGAACAGCATTTACTTATTTAGAAGAGAAAAGAGCATGCCTGAAAGGAACACCAGGCAAAAAAACAGCTGAGGGCTATCACCTCAGGGGCCCTTTCCCATAGTTAGTTATGTCTGAAGGGGGCTGCTACTACTACCATCATTGCATTTTACTAGTAGACAATGATACCTGCAGAGCTAACATTATGAGATGTCATATGCCAAATTTACATGCAATTGCATCACTATAAGCTTGCATTCCAGTAAACAAACTACTTGTAGCCTATTAAAGAAAAGTATCCTGTAATGATAAATAAGAATGTAAGGAAAATGCATAAGCTTTAAAGGAAATTATAAGTGCAGCTTATACATATAACTTTTATGAGCACATGCGCTGGTGGGCAACTGTAAAACTGTAATGTTGAGTGCTTACATATACCACTGATTACAACGGTCTGTTGACAACTAAAGTTAATTGCATACAGCGCAACCTGAGTAACTGAAATAAATGCAAACGGTGTTGAATGTATAAAACCAAGAAACACATCTGTCTTATAATTTTAGTGGCATTAAAGCTATAAAACACATGAGAAAGAGAATGATTAAAAATGAGTGAGGATAAGTGTGAAGTCAGTGCCTATTAAGTGACATAAAGAGAGAGAGACAAATAGACAGACAGACGAAGAATGAGAGAGAATGAGGAAATAGCCAGGAGAATGCATTTTGTAAAACAAGTCAAACACAAACATTAGAATCTTCAGCTCAGATGTCAAGTCAACCTTTTTGTATGGTTCCGAACCATGGAGAACAAGAAAAATAACCAAGAAGCTACAGACTTGGATAAAAGGGTGCTTGTGTAGATTAGAAGTATTTAAGTGGTATAACAAAATCATAAATGTAGAACTGATGACAAGAACCAGACATGAGCCAGTGGAACAAGAGATGAGAAGAAGATGCTGGCGATGGACAGGACACACATTGAGGAAACTTGTTGATAGTATTACAAGGCAGTCCATGCTTAGGAATCCCTATGGTAAGGGAGGTAGAGGGAGAGCAAAGAACACATGGAGAAGGGAACTGGAGAAAGACATGCAAAGGATGAAGAAGGCGTGGGGAGCTGAAGGGTGATGACAATAATAATGGTGATGATGATAACTGAAGTAAAAGTGACTAGAAATTCTCACCGTCTGTTATTAGTTGTGAACTGAAATTTTTAACACCTATCATACCATTAAAACATGCTCTTCTTTATTCGCTTTCTGTAAACTGCATGTTTTATAACTCTGAGGGTCTGTCTCAGGCTTCCTTCAGTGCCATACAGTTTCGCCTTCATAAGCGTTGATGAAGGCTATGCTGTCAATGGGCATCTTTCTTGCAGCCAACATTTTTACAAGGACAACAATAGAGTGTTAGTTAGTCTTCCCCACATGGATGCATGTCTGTCTGTCTGCCCGATTTTTAATTTGTTGAACAGATGGTATTAGAGCCTGCAGCAGCCTGTTCTCAGTCTGAAAATTATCATGATCTCTTCTTAACGAGGAGCAGAATACTTCTACCTGACTCTAGGTCTTCACTGTGCCATTTTTCTTTGAAACCATTTTTATTGTTGCTTTTATTTATGCTTATGTTGTCATGTCCTCAGTTTGAATTGTACTTCTTCCTTCGTTGGCAGGTCTATCTGCTTTCTTACCTTGTATTTCCCATATATCCTGCAGCTTGCAAGGATCAACTGTACTTTCCCTTTGTTGATGTTCTAGCTGATTCATTGTATCTATGGTTACTTGGGAAAGTTATGACTTATAGGGAATCTGTGAGGACCACTATCTTGACTTTAGCATTACTCATCTACCTGTCCGACAGCAAAGGAAGAGTTGCCACTGGATGCTAGAAAAAAATAGCGTATTATACATTACGGTAGTTACTACGAAGTTCGCTGAAAATGTTTGTTTGATATTTTACCCCATCAACAAAACATCATGAAAACTTTAATTTTTTTAATTGTTGTGATTGTGTGATAACTTAACGTCATTCGTCATTAGTGCTGACGGTATTGCTTTGCATGTCTGTTGCTGATTGGTTACTAATGTTATTAGAGTTATTTTCCCATAAAATACTCCCTTCTGTCACATTTCTCTAAGCAGGATGGCAGATTAAACAGGTTGTACTCATTCTTTGTATGTATTGTTTGTGTGCATCTTCTTTTTCAAGATTTTTGTGTTAAATAGGCCACGTCAACCAACACTACTAACATTTGCCCAATAATAGACACAGTAGCAGTGATTGTTTCAAAAAATGTGAAACTAGTGTTCGGTTAATGAATATATACTGTAAGTAGCCATTTCTGGATAACACATGAGCTGATCGGAAATCATAATGTCAAGAGTACTGCTATTACATTGACTAGGAGTAACAAACAGTTAATGGGTATTTCCTGTTCTCTGTGGTAAGTCGCTGATTGCATACTATGATTGGACAATTTATCATGACAGAACATTCAATGTTCAAGTTACCTCCCTGCCTTGTCGCAAATAGAGGCAAACTAAACACATTTCACTAGTGGCATGGACATTTAGAACCTGGGTTATAGTCTAAAAAGAATTTAAACGGGCCTTTTATGGCTGTATGGTTTAAGCATTTACCCAATGTCATAGCTGATATTTTTTTTTAATTTTAAGAGTATGACTGGTCCACTGAGAGGTTATATTATGACTGTTCCCATGAGGTGTTGTGTGACGAGTTCTGTGGCACCTGTCTGTTTCTACAGTGAAAAACTTCTTTTTCATTTTGAGAGGAGGGTTAATGTCACAGAACAGATTTATGTAGGTGAAGAATGGAGTGGCTGCTTTGACTGAGTACCATTAAGGTTGTTGACATGAGACTTTGGTTAAATTCATGTAATGTTTCATGTCTGATTTTGTATTAGTTCTGTGGTGAGTTTATAGAAAAATTTTATGTGAGAAATGTGTAATGTGAGCACAGCTGGGTGACTGAGAAAGTAGATTGATGAAAGAGGCAGTCTGCAATGTGATTTCGAGATGGGCAGTTGAGTTATTATCTGGATGTGAAAGAGCCCAGATGTGAAGTACTGTAGTTCCTACAGATGTTTTGTATAGGCGTGGGTTCATGCCACATAAATGGTGATTTAAAAAAAATAGATGATACGTATAGGTGAGGGTTTCAGCCGCCTAAGAAGTGATTTTACTGGATTTGTATAGGAAAGGGTTCATGCAGCTTCAACACGTTATTATATCAAATTTGTATAGGCGAAGGTTCATGCCGCCTAAGTAGTGATTACATGAGATTTATATAGGGGAGGGTTCATGCTGCCTCAGAAGTGATTTAGCCACATGTGAGATACAACTTTATTAGGCATACCTGTCAACCTCCTGAGACAAAAATCTGTACGCCGGACCAAAAAAATCATTACAAACACCCAAAAATCCTTACGCAAAAAATATATTAATAAATTATACGCAATACAGTTTTAAAATGAGAAATGACATATACAAATCTATTAGCATTTCTTCTTCTTCCTCGTTCATCCTGAAAAGGACGGTGGTTGCGTTGTGTTTGTTTGTGCCTAAGCTGTGATATCTGCACCTTTCGGTCGACACATCCGACTTCTGCACGGCATTTTTTATGGACCGAGTTTGCCTTCCCATTTCGATCCGCACTCGCTCAGCCAGACTGCACTGCTGCAGACTGTTTCCAGGACCACCACGTGGAGGTGGAGTGCGGTCTTGACCAGCTCTGTTTCGCTGGTCCTGACGCAAGCAGTCAAGCTATGAGTCGCTGACTGCGTTCACTATTGCTGCGTCTTTGGGTCCCTATTAGCATTTGAATTATTGTGAAATAAAACATGCAAATAGTCTCATGCTGTTCTTTACATATAAAAAAACGTAGTGATCATTCTTCTTTGATCCTTAGCCGCCGACCGTCAAAGCAGTCAGTGGCCATTACGCCTAGTGGCGTCTTGTAGGGCAGCAACAAATTGATTCCACTTTGCTCGGTCGGCGGCCATCCTTCGTATAGTGACCCAACTCTGGTTCATTCTTTGCATCTCAGCCTCCACAGTCCTCCGCCAAGTTGTTTTTGGTCGGCCTCTCTTTCGTTTTCCTTCAGGGGTCTATAGCATAGCTGTTCTTGTGATGGCATCGGGGTCTCTTCTGAGGACATGGCCAGCCCAGCTCCAGCGTCTGCCAGCTATGATGGTGTGCATGTCCTCTTGCTTGCTCCGAGTAAGTAGATATGGTTAGTGATCATGAGGTACACTATTCTTTCGATGTACAGTGGTTTGTATTATAATCAACACTTGCACTTTTAGCACTTTGCAGAATTGCATTTGTGGGCTTAAAGTCTGCACAGCATGTATCAATGTTAATCGTACACTGTAAAATAGAAGTGAGTGTGTCCGCATTCATGGACCCCCTGCAGTCTGTGTGGATTTTTTCATCATTGAAAATGATCTTTCGCAGTCAGCATTGCTGTGAGGGAATATCAGCAGTCGCTGAATGATGACTTTCAAATTAGGGAAGTGGATGGCACTCGTACTAGTTTTGTAGTCAACAACCTCCAGCCAATAGCTACAGAAGCTCTTTTTCTGACCACTATCTGTCAGTAGAGGCACACACACACACCAGCCAACATACAGTAGTCATCGAACTCATCTTTCAGTGCTTCCTGATCAAGATCTTGGGCAAAAGCATCTGCCAATCTGCAGATGTTTGGATACCTGAGATTATCTTTAGTGCTTGGATCTAGCACTTTTAAGTCCTTTAGAACCTGGTTGTCAAAGGGAAATTTATCAGTAATTTTTTTAACCACGGATGTGTAAAAAATTCCTGACATCCTCAAAAAATGAACTCTATACTTCATTATCAAGCTCCATTTCTTCGATAAATGCTCTGTTCGAGAGGCCAATTGCCAGTATGCTGTAATCATGCTGCACCCCACGATCACTAAATTTGATATGCCTGCAAGCTTTTGTTTCTTTGAATTAGGCTCAGCCATCATTCAGTGGATGAAATATTTCAACTAATAATCTTTGTAGACGAAGAGATTGATTAAAAAATACAATGAACAAAGCAAACGGCTAACAGCAACAAAAAAATAAATAAAATTATGAACAAAATATCAAATCTAGGAAGAAAAAACGTACCACCAAAAATTTACAAAATTATTATTTAAGAGTTGGTAGCCTAGACCAGTGATAACAGATTGCCACTTTTTTAAACAATAAAGCAGCGAATCTTGAGCGCTGGAATAAAGTAGACCTACTCAACTTTTTGTTTACTAGTTATGTAGGGCCTACACAGAATATTATGACAATTTATCGGAAATATATTGAAGGGCAAGATATAGGCCTAACTGGAAAGATTTAGACAACGATTAAATTGCAACAAAGCAAAACAACAGCAATATTTAACCAAGTTATAAGTACTTAGCTTTTTTAAAACAAAATGGCGTCAAAGTGTGGTGGCAAGCAAGCGTGGTCGTTGATAACAGGTAACTTTAAAAATATGTCATGTCACGCTGAAAACCGAAAGCGTTTGAGGCCGAATTCAAAGTTGTTGCTGAATTGTTGGGAATAAAAGGATTTGATTGGTTGCTGGGAGAGACCTCAGTTTAAAAACGGACGCCGAGATTCCCGGAATTAAAAATAAAAAAAAATTGGTTAAAAAAAAAACCTGGGCTAGAAAATATTTTCTGATTTAAAATTTAAAAAAAACTTCGGTTGGAAAAAATTTTTGGAATTTTTAAAAAAAAAAATTGGGGAAGGGGTTGGGGAATCCGTACAACGAGTCTGTATGGCCGTACACGGCTAAAAGTATCAAAAATCCGTACATTGTACGAAAAATTCGTACAGGTTGACAGGTATAATTAGGTGCGAGGTTACATGTCACACACAGACGTTTAGAAACTAGTATTCTTGCCTAGCCTAGTGTTAATGTGTGTCTGAGAAGCTGCTATATGAATACAGTAATAAGTGATATTTCTTGTAGCCAGCATCAGCTTGATTTAGGTTGTCAGCAATGTGTGAGATTGTCACTGATGACCAGGACTTAATTGTTTGATTAATTATATCCTTCACGGAAGTGTAGTGTAATGTTATCAAGTTTATTCAAGCTGCATCAAGAGTGAGACCACCACTATAAATTTCTTCCTTGACTGAACAAGCTGTCATGTCTTCCATCCTGTGTACTTGGATTATGTATGTTTTGTCTTGATTCATAACAGTTCACAGTGATCCTATTGCAGGAACTTTTTAAAAAATTATAAAATAACAGTCCACGGGGTTCCATGCCTCATTTTTCTTCAGCATTCAGGAATTTTCAAATTATGAGAGTCAGGAAGCATTTAACCAACTCTGGGTCCAGTTCCGACTCCTCACTAAACTACTGATTCCACGATTCCAACTTGCCAACCCAGTTTAGAACCATACATGGAAGCCTCAGGAGCAACCTCTAAGCCTGATTCTGTCAGAGCTGCTATTAGTCCCAGCTGTTCTTGACCATGAATCATGCATTTGATCAATAGGAAGTTCAGAATCCTTAAAAAATTCTTCATTTGCTCCAGAAATATTTGCAATCCAAAAAGCAGTGAAGTCTCACACTCTTTTAAATTTTGGAACAAACCACCTCAAGAGCCCTTTGAATCTTATCTGCCTAGAAGAACCTACTGAACATGTTAATCAAACAACCATTGTTGAAAAGTCAGATGGTTCTTTAAGAATGTGGAATGATCCCAGACTCACTGAGAAGAATTCCAAATTACCTACTTTGGAAAAGTCTTACCTGAGCTGAATAATGCCATGATTTCCACAAACTAGATGTCAGTAAAGCAGTTTGGTATGTCAAGCTTGATTAGACATCAAGTACGCCTAAAACAATGTTTACAATATTTGATAGATTCAGACGGTCTAGATTATGATTTGGTTTGATGGAAAACGGTGACACTTGTCAGAGGCCTCTGGCACAAGCTCTAGAGGGTCTACTGACAACAGTTTGTGAATCACACAAACAGCAAGCTATTAAAGACCATAATCTGAAATTCAAAAACATTGAAACATAATTGTACAGAGAAAGACATTACACTGTATTACGCCAAAAGCTCAAGAGAAGAGAGAATAAATTATTTTCATGGTCACCCTAGCAGTTGATTGCTTGATTTCTGGCCCATGTACAAGAAGTTTATTCACTGTATGGAATACCAGATTCAACCTCATGTGGGTTATAAATTCAGTACATAGTGTTCTTTGCTTTGTATAGTATATTAAATTTGTTGCTTTTCTTTTGTTGATCATCCAAGCTGAAAATTTTGCGGCGTTTGATATGGCATTTCGTAATGTCTGCAGTGTATATGGTGTACCCCTTTCCATGCTTTTTAATATATCGCTTAACATTTTAGTGTTCTAGACTTTGTAGACTCTGGATAGCTTGGTTTATTTATCTTCTTTTATTTCATTTATTGTAAATTAAAATTATTGTAAATATCTGTTCTGTATTTGTTGATTTGTTAAGTATGTTTAACGTTCTTTTTGCACGAAGTTGTATGGTGAATATTATTTTATAAATATCTCTGTTCATCTGTGCTTGTTCTCATCTGCATGCTTAGTCTTGTTTTAGTAATATAAAATGTTAAGATGTTGTGAAGCTCTGCAGGTAGGGCAACTTTTATTGCATTTTCCAACTATGGTGGTGGTGAGTTTTGTGCTTTTAAATGTTATTATAAAAATAGTACTGTATTTTTTTGCCTATTTGTCTTCAATGTTAGCGACTATTGTACTATTGTAATTTTCTCAAGACATGTTACATATTAGGGTGCGTTTATCATAAAATAATATGTCCCTGTTGGAACTTTTTGCAACTTCTGTGCATATCTGACCTTTTAGACATGTTGCCAATCATCTGTTATTTTTTTATAATTTAAATTACTCTTTTCATCTTCTTTGTGCCAACCCTATGGTTATGTGGTTTGGGTTGCTTCTTCCATATTTTGCTTCCTTGTCAGTTGTCAGCCTTATTGTTTCCTTCTACTCCCACATGCTAAAAGTACTATGCAACCTCTATTATTTAGGTAGACACTAAGTTGCAATATTTCCTTTGCTATGTCTGATCGGCTAAATTCTTGTACATTTATTAGTGCTTCAATTGCTGAAAATTAACATTGCTAGTTTGTGTGTGTGTGTGTATTATATGTAATTATTTATAGTGCTTTTGCTATTGTCTCCATTCCTGCAGTGAAGATAGATGTGTTTTCAGTCATGCTAAACTTGTTCTTTAGCTTCCAAACTGGAATGTGTATTCCTATTCCAAGTTCTTCATATTCTCTTTTCGATTTATCAGTGTATACTGTTAAGATATCCTTAGTTATTTGTTCTATACTTCTTCTTCTTCTTCTTTGATCCACTGTCACTGAGCGTCAGCTCTTGGTGACCTTGATGCCATTATATGGTACTGCGCAGTTCGTATAAGCTGTTCTGAGCTGCCATACAGTGTATTGTCTATGGATGGGTTGTGTGGTAGCAGTTGTTGTCTTAGTCCCTGAAGTGCAGGGCACTGTAGCAGGTGGTGTTCTATATTTGTTCTATATACTTCTTGGCTATATTTTTATAGAGTTTTTGTTGGTCTTATTAATAATTTTTCTTCTGCAAAATGATAGTCATCTTTTAAGGAATGTGTAATAATTGCGTTCAGATGTAAAGGATTATGGGTTTGACAGTTTTCCAATAAGCGTGGTTTTCTTAGAGCATTATGTTATTTGTTTCATTTTTTATTTTCTTATATTGTTCAAAGTTGTCTTTGTCCTATTTCTTCAATATTTTTAGTCAGGCTTGTTTTCTTAATGTAATTTTGTCTGTACATTTGGTTGTCTCCATTTTGCTGGATTTTTCTTCTTCTTCCTTGTTCACCTTCAGACTTCCACACTAATAACTTTAATATAGGCAGTACACTAATAACTCTAATATAGGCAGTACACTAATAACTCTAATATAGGCAGTACACTAATAACTCTAATATAGGCAGTACACTAATAACTTTAATATAGGCAGTACACTAATAACTCTAATATAGGCAGCACACTAATAACTCTAATATAGGCAGTACACTAATAACTTTAATATAGGCAGTACACTAATAACTCTAATATAGGCAGTACACTAATAACTCTAATATAGGCAGTACACTAATAACTCTAATATAGGCAGTACACTAATAACTTTAATATAGGCAGTACACTAATAACTTTAATATAGGCAGTACACTAATAACTTTAATATAGGCAGTACACTAATAACTTTAATATAGGCAGTACACTAATAACTCTAATATAGGCAGTACACTAATAACTCTAATATAGGCAGCACACTAATAACTTTAATATAGGCAGTACACTAATAACTCTAATATAGGCAGTACACTAATAACTCTAATATAGGCAGTAGCCAGCTCAAAGTTCTTGACATCTCCAGTTTTTCATGGAGTGAAATATGTTGTTGCCATATGCAACTCCGTTCATTGATGTATGTTGGGCAGGGCTGCAGCAGATATTCGGCTGTCATTGGGCTGGTGCCACAGGTGCAGAGATCTGTTGCACCAATCCTGACCTGTGGTATAGATGGTATCTCAATCTGTTGTGTCCAGTGTGTAGCCAAAAAATGATGACCTGGTCTCGCCTAGATAGCTGATGATAAGCATCCTTTTTATATGGCCTGGGTGTTTCTCTTTCCCATTTGGACTTGAATGAATGTAGCTTTTAGTTGTTGTTGCCATTTCATATGTTGTCCCTATATCATTTTGTTATAGCGCTCTTCCTTCCTTATCAAGTTTGTCTGCCTCCTCGTTGCCTGGAATGTTACAATGGGCTGGTATACACTGGATTGTGCACTTGTTGAAACATTTGGCCAGGCTTTCAAGTTAGTTCATCAGTCTTAATATAACCGAATAGGTTGAATGGGACGCGCTCGCCAAAATGGGGCACATTTTTTTTTTTTTTTTTAATGAGTTCATCAGATCTTTTAATCCCTTAGCATTCAGGGCTGTTATTACTGACAGGACATCTTTAAAGATTACTATTTGTTTTTCTGCACATGCTTTGCGCTCAGTAAGATTTTCTGCTGCCTGTTTCAGGGTTTTTGCTTCAGCATTGAAGTCAGTGCAGTATTTGCCAGTGACGATTGTCATAGAGTGGATTATATTCTTTAATTTGATGAGCAAGCCACCCACCTGATAACAAGATCAATACAGCAGCAGATACACCTGCAAGATTGCCTGAAATTCCAGATGTAACGATGGAGAAGATTAAAGCTAAAACTCTCAAAAACAGCACACTTCAGAGGCTGAATTCAACCATTTTGGATGGATGGTATACTGGGAAGTCTGACTTGCGAGCAGAGTTATCCCTCATTTTGACTTTCATGCAAATCTGGCAACGGAAAATGGAAAAGTACTTTCCAAAAGTCTGAAGACCTGAAATCAAGCAAAGCTACACTCAGCTCATCTTGCATTTGACAGCATGATGCGCAGTGCCAGAAGTTCTTTCTTTGGGATTGGCATGACAGCAGTTATCTCACAGATATCTGAAGAATGTCAAGAAATGAAGGCTAAGAATGCTAAAGAAATTTAAAACCACGCGCAGGAGGCCTATCGCATGCAGAGAAATTTGGCACGTATCTTTGTTACAGATGGCCGATATTATTTAGTAATCATCATCATTTTCCAGTGCGCTGTGTACAGAGCATGGAGCCACCACAGTATCTGGCCCCCTTGCAAAAAGCCTGCACTAAACAGTCACATGATCCTGCGGTTTCTGTGGCAATTTGTTTTAAAAGATGAGGTAACCAGCCCATGCAAAACCTCATTAGTCACTGTGTACGACACGCATCAGGATGAAGAAGTCCTATTCCTTTTTTAGTCTTTTTGGAGACCCACCAGGAACTACACGGGGCTTATTTAGTTTTGATCGACTACTATATTTACAGCCTCATTGAAGTAGACTTTCCACTTACTGTGGCAGAAAACTGAAATCCCATTTCAGTTCTCTAGCCCCAAAACACCTCAAGAAACGGTCATGGTTAACCAACTTTTTTCCCCAGTAATTACAAGGGGGAAACATGGGGTATTGATGATGTTACTTTGTATGTATGTTGCTAGGTGGTTACTGTTTTGTTGTTAAGAGTTACTTATCTATACTACATTCTCTTCTGTCACTTTTCTCTAAGCCAAATGGTAGTTAAATGTGCTTCTGAGAATTCTTCATGTATATCCACTTATTTTTACCCACCTGCTTATTCATATATCTACCAATGCTACTGACATGTGCCCAACCATCAACTTTAAGACGTTTCGCAGGATTTCAGTAGAAGAATGTTTAATCTTCTTTCAACTCCCTAAGGAGCATAGGCTTTACCAAACTTATGCTATGTCTTCCTGTTCCGTGCCATCAACTCCAGGTCTTTCCATGAATGTTTAATGTGGTCACTAATAGAGAAACACAACATACAGTGCCACTGTTGAGTTCCTCTTGGATGAGAAAGATGCAACAGTGAATATCAACAAATGATGCTCACAAAGGCAGTATTTTGATAGAATGCTATTTGGATGGCGGGAACATTTGTAAAGTCAGAAGGAGGGAACACAAACAGGATTATGATCCATCCTGCCCTCAAGCCATAACTTTTTATAACCAACAATGAGAAAAGTGTTGATGTCATTTTTTTGGATGACCGATATGTCAGCTACTGGTATTTCATCACGGATTCTCCAAATCAGTAAAGTAGAAGGTAATATGAGAATGCGATAATTCAGCAACTATGGTATTGAATAGCTTGTTCGCTGGCACCAGAATCATTTTTACTGACCAAAGCGCTTATGTCAAGATGGCTGATAACAGTCGATTATTTTCGAGACAACATGAAAAAATATACTTGTAGATAAGGCTTGCTGTTCCTAAATACAATTTTACTTACTCATGAATATACCTAAGTTTCCTTTGTTTGTTTCCTTCCTTTGGGGGGTGGGGGGGGGGGGGGGGGGGGAACATGGGTAATTTACCAAATACATTTGCAACTTTTAGTGTTATGTTTATTTTTGCTGGTGTTGCTCAATTGCCATTTTTGTTCAACGTTCTCTCGCTATTTTTATTGTCCTGCTTCTCCAAATGCTATTGCTGGGGCTACCATAACAGATACCACTTTCGTTTAAACTTTTAATTCATTTGTTGTTGTTGTTTAACTAGGGCTGCTGAGCTTCTCGCTGTTTTGCAGCCAGTGCCAAATTAAAGACTCCATGGTATTATCTACACTGTAAATCTAAACTTTTCCTGTGGCTTTTCTGCTATTCTGAAACATGTTGAGTTGAAGTCATGAGCTTCAGTTTCTCCAGCCTGGCTTGCATTTAAATAATCATTACATGTGGTCCCAAGCTAGGAGGAAGAAGCATGTGGCATACTGTGCACTCCCCACCATCCAAGGGAACTCTCCAATTATGCAGAGCTAAATACTGTGATCTGGTTTTGGGCTCTCCCAAGAAATTATTATGTCCTTCATAGAGCCACTTCTCAGCTCCCTCTGCATATCATGGGTTTATAGTGAGATCCTCCTGCTTGCAGCCAACCAGGTAAAAACCAGAGTAACTCCTCCAAGCTTAGTGTGCAGTGCTGGGTTCTCAACATGTTTCACCACAGGGAAAATTCCTGGAAGTACGTGGATGATTTCAAGAGTCAGTGAGGGTGTAATTAGCCTCACAGATAGGTTCACTTGAACATTGTAAACTATAGCATTGTGCTTAGCTGGTGGTCATATAAGGATGACTCCAGATATGCCTCTATGCATTAATTTAATTGTTAAATTATAAATCTTGGGCCATCCTAACAGATATCACTTACGTTTAGACTTTGAATGTTATTGTTATGTTGTAAATGTTACTATTACTGGTCTTCTATGAATGCACTTATTACTTCCAGTTACTGTTTTGTAACTCTTATAAATCAGAACTTATATTACTACACAGAGAGCATTCAGTACACAGACTGTATTCATATTTACCTGTTGTTCTTATGTTTTGCTTAGAAAGTGAGGAAAACTCTGGTAAGTTAAATTTATTTGGATATTTTGTTTCCAACAGAAGGTAGAATTATTGTATTAAAAAAACTATGGAGGTTCTCTGTGTATATTATGTAAGTTTTTGTTTCACTAGCTACGGACTGTGTCATTGCTTAGTTACAATATCCAAAGCTTTTAGCACAGATGCCACATAAAGGTTATTAGTTATTATTCGACAATCTGGTATATGATAACGTGGTGTGTACTTAACAGATACTACTTTATTTCTTAAAATGTTATCTCATGTTGTAACTTAGTAATGATGAAATAAAAGTGAAGAGTGCTACATGAAAGTTTTCTGTTCTAAACTTGAATTCTTAAACTATAAAAAAAAAACAGTAAAAATGTAATAAGATGTGTGAAAATGTACGTTTAAGTGAGAGAGGAGTTGGGAGATATTTTATTTTTCTTGGGTTTTTTGGTCTGCTCGTGGTCAGGCCACCTTTCAACCTTAGACTGAAGTCTGTTGGTTATATCAGATCACAATTGCCCTTCAAACATAAGTGGACTATGTAAATACAAGCGTAGTATTGATAAATACTTAGCCCCGAAAAGGATTACTAATATCGATTCACTAGCATGGAGTGGCCCTGATTTGGGCTAGTCCTGAAAATTAGTGCTAGCCTTAGCAACATTGGTAAATATTAGGCCCTGATCAGGTGTAATAGTATCTATCTGCTAGCTACCGCACCACTGCCCGATGATTAAGGCAACTCAACCAAACAAAGAAAACAAATATGAGATCACATAACACATACAGAGTGAACATATCAATAACAAGAAACAATTACAAACCTTAACAGCCCACCACCAGAGCTTGGAATATGTTCAATTATTACTCTCCAACTCCCCACGGAGCATAGACCTTCAGCAAACGCCTGCTAGGTTCTTCCGTCATTTGCCATCAGCTCATAGCACTTTCCATTGTCTTCCTCATCCCTTTAATAACTGTCCCCCAGTTCTCCTATACATGTGTTGTTTGGTCTCCCTCTAGCACTCTTACTCTGGGAATTCCAGAACAAAGCTGCCTTGTGATGCTGTCTACCGCCAGAGTCTTCTTCTCATCCCTTGTTCCACTGGCAATTGCCTGGTTCTTATCACTTTCACACTGGTCATCTTGTCACACCATTAAGTCCTTCTGTTCTACTTGAGCATCCAAATTATAAAAATCCATAACTTCTTGGTTGTTTTTGTTGTTCTCCATGTTTCAGAGCCATACAATATACTGGACTTGACATTTGAGTTGATGATTCTGATTTTTGTATTGGACTTCTATTTCATTTGATTTCCATACATTTTCCAATGCACTGAAAGCTCCTCTTGACCTTTGCATTCTTATCTTGCTTGGAATACAGTCATTAAGTGACCCTGTACTGCTGAATATTTTGGGGAGATCAGTTTCTCTTCTTGTGCCAGATATGTCTCATGGTGAACGTAAGATTACGTTTCTTTTTGTTCAGGATTTTGTAGTGCCATCTTGCCCCGTGTAGTTCCCAGGGGTCTCTGAAGAAACAAAGAAAGAATAGGACTACTGTACCCTCAGGCGACTAATGTGAGGTCACGCATGTGGTTGGGAACCTCATGTAGACACAGAAACTGCTACAGAAACCACTGCTGCAAAAGCATGTGCCTGCTTAGTGCAGGCTTTCTGCAAGGGAACAGCTGCAAGTGTGGCTCCATGCTGTGTAATGAGCAAAATGGTGATGATGATGTACTGTAATGCAATGCACTGTAATGAGATGATGATGCACTGTAATGCAATGTACTGTAATGTGGTGTTGATGTACTGTAATGTGGTGTTGATATACTGTAATGCAATGCAATGTAATGTGATAATTATGTGATGTGCTGTAATGTGATGTGATGTGATGATGGACTATAATTTGATGTGCTGTAATGTGATGATGATGTACTGTAATGGGATGATGATGAACTGTAATGGGATGGTGATGCGCTGTAATGTGATGGTGATGCACTGTAATGCGATGATGATGCGCTGTAATGCGATGCATAAATTATTCATACAGTATAAACAAACAATATGATTTAATGATATAAACTTTTGTATTTAAAGTGCATATGTACATAATCTTATTGTAGATAGATAGTAAACAATACAAGGAATAATAATACATTTCTCACTTTCATTTTAAAATGTACATAACTAACATTGTGAAGTTAAGCCATGTGTTGTTCCCGGGTGTCCCAGAGACAAAGAACATAATAGGACTACTGTATCATCAGGCATGTCGTACAAGGTAACTGACATGAGGTTTAGTATAAAGCTGGTAACATCATCATGTCAAACAGATTGTCACAGAAAGCACCCCTGCAGGAGTATGTGAGTGCTTGGTGCAGACTTCCAGCAAGGGGAACCAGCCACAGTGGTGGCTCCATGCTCTATACAGAGCACAAATATGGAAAATGATGATGTAAAACACCAAGAACTGCTAATTCAGAGCCACCAAGGTTCCTTCAGTGTGTGTGTCCTATCCAATGCCATTGTCTTCTTCTCACCTCGTTCCACTGGTACTTGCCTGGTTCTTGTCATCAGTTCCACACTGAAGACCTTGTCACACCATTCCAAGCCTCCTAAGCAAGCACCCAGTTCTCAAAGTTTATAACTTCTTGGTTGTTGTTGGTTTTTTTGTTTTTTTTTTTTGGGGGGGGGGGGGGGGGGGGGGGGGGGGGGTTGGTTAGTTCTCGTGCACGTTTATGCTAAATAAACATACACATAGCAGACATGATGAATGACAGCATATGAACAGACAACATACAGTATTATAATGGTTGGAAATCTATATTGTAACTCTAGGCTAGGGGTCGGAGCGGCTAAGGTATGGCATCCGCCTCGGGGTCTAGAAGTACCGGGTTCGATTCCCAGTTCGGGGAATATAATTTATGGAAATCTTTTTCAGAATCATTGGTCCTAATGATGACATACTACCCCCTGGTCTCCTGGGTAGTGAGATCAGATGCCTAGCCTTCTCGGATACGGATGAAAAGATAGAAGGTCCCGTGTGTAAGTTGCGCACATTAAAAATCCCACGGCAGTTGGAAATCATAAAGAGTAGGCCTATCAGGCCGCTGCCCGACAAAATTTGAAAACTACCCACCACAAAAATATTTATAGAATGTGTGATATCCTATATACACACATTGGGATTCTCACCGGTGCTATGGAGTTTGTGCACTGTGCTGAGATCCTCCTTGTGTGATCTAAGGGAGGAGATCGGAGCACTGATGGAGGTGGCCGTGTGCAATGAAGATAGTCCTTAAAACCAAACCAAATCAAACCCAAGGCTGAAACTCAAAACTGTCTTTTAAATTCACAAAAACCTTTAAACTTACATGCCTTTTTCCAAATTCTTGACAGAGATTTGATTCACAGCAAAGATAGCTTTTTCTTAGTTTTCAAATAGCTTTTTCTTAGTTTTCAAATTTTTTTTTATTTCTATAAATGAAAAGCTCTCCGACCCACATTCTCTTAATAAGCACACATACATTCACAGATATTCCACAATTTGTGTAAAGTACAAGAACTATTTACATGGAAAGTATTAAGGAAGACGGGAAACTTGAGTTTGTATTGTGAAAAAATAAGGACACCAAAAACACCAGCGATGGAATGTAACAACTGTGGACAGATACCCTGAATGTAAACTGTGACGATAAATTACATGGAATGTACCAATGGTAGATGAAAGTGTGTATACTGTAGTGATTAACCGCATGGATGAAATCAAGATGCTTTAGAAAGACAGACTGAATGTCACAATTGGATCACAGCAGTAATGTGTGAAGACCACCATATGAAAGTGTGTGTGTTGGGGGGGGGGGGGGGGGGGGGGGGGGGGTGCATAAAGATGTAACAACAACAGTTAAAATTGGTCAACTTAAAAAGGTTTGGCTTTCTGTCAAGAACGAATGGACAGTCCAGTACTATTCTTCAAGACTACAAGTCCAAGTCCACGAAACAAGAAAAAGGTTTAAACCATCTATTCAACAAGCTAAAGATAGGAACAACCGATGAGTGTAACTGTGGCACAGATAAAATGACTGCTGAACATCTGCTTCAAAGATGCCTAACATATGAGGAACAGAGAAAGCACATAATGGCCGTCACCAGTACTATTTTCAGAAAACTCTAGGGAAACACAAATAGCCTCAAGTTGACAACTGCTTTCTTTGAAAACATTCATGTAGATGTTGGAGAAAGTATTTGTTGTTGTTGTTGTTGTTGAACTAGGGCTGCTGAGCTTCTCACTATTTAGCATCCAATACCAAATTGAAGACTCCTTGGTATTTTCTATACTGTAGATCTTGGCTTTTCCTGTGGCTTTTCTGCCATTCTGAAACGTGTTGAGTTCAAGTCATGCGCTCCAGTTCCTCCAGCTTGGCTTGCATTTAAAGATCGTCCCATATGGTTCCAAGGTAGGAATAAGCAGTGTGTGGTATACAGTGCATTCCCCGCAACATCCAAGGGGGCTCTCCAACTATGCAGAGCATTGCACACTAAGCTGGTTCTGGGCTCTCCCAGGGAATTGTCACGTCCTGCACAGAGCCACTTCTCAGCTCCCCCTGCCTATCACTTGGTCCACAGTGAGATCCTTCTGCATGCAGTCAGCCAAGTAAAGAATTACGCCTGGGGCTCAAGTGACTTCTCCAAGCTTAGTGTGTAATGCTGGGTTCTCAACAAGTTTCACCACCACAGGGGGATAAAGAAGATGACATCACCATCAATTCTCTTTTTTTGCACTTGTGACGCATTATGACACGAGTGCAACTGGGCCCTTTGCAAGAAGCCTGAACCAAAGCATTCATATGCTCTGCAGCAATTTGTTTTACATGATGAAGGCACCAGCCCTATGCTTACTTACTTAGTCGTTCCCCTTCTACCGTGAGGTGTAGAGGTTTGGAAGAGAGAGCGCCAGACTATCCCATCAGCTGTCTTCTTCCTGGCCTGGTTTCAGCCCTAGGCACAACCTCTTATTAGTCAGCTCTAAAGATATGTCTGAGGGAGCAGCAGCCATATTAGTTCTTCCTCTCCTTACAGACCACTACCAGAAACTACACGAGGCTAACCACTGACATGCTATGCTCAAAATATTCAGAACCAAATAAGCAGACCTTTGAAGAGACAATGATACTGGCATACAAAAGAAACATGAATGAAAACAAGTAGTGATGCTTTCTGTGGGGAAGGGTACCCTTACAACTATCTAGTTTATGCAACAAAGGAAGGTGGAATTGAATGGAAAGTACTGATGCAGGATAGAACACTTGATAATGTATAACAATGCATTAGTAAAATAACACATTTTTATGACTGACATAAATTATGGTCAAAAAAAAAAAAAAAAAGGATACACACGTTTACATACAGTCCTGGTTTCATAGTCTTAAATGAGAACATCGTTTATGAGGTTTTTTAAGAAAATGTCTCAAAACACATAAGATACTTTGCATATATTTACAGGTATATGAATATTTGTATGTGGTCCCACCTTGTCATCTTTTTTTTTTTTTTAAGTTTTTGTTATTTTTACACCTTAAAATTTGTTTTCAGCCTAACCCAAAACATGTTCAAATGTATACACCTGTACAGAGGTACAGTTCATATGCATATAACCATTTGCTGTGGAATGTTAACTCTTACTATACGTGAGCTAAAACCGCGTTTTTACGCGCTAGTTTAGCTATCGTTACCGTCGCGCGCCACTTGAACTGGCGAGCCGTAAAATTGGTACTAAACCCGCGCCACTTCACGGGGCTTGCCGGATAGTAAGAGTTAATGAGCTGTGAATTATTACTTCAAACAGTCAAGCCCTGGACCATATATTTTAAAAATGTAAAACATTATCTTCCATATCAAAAATACCACAAACATGACATTTTATACTGTTTGTTACTTGTACAGAAATTTATTCATGTAACATGTTTCAAGAACCAAATTATCATAACTGACAACAATGTTTTTATGTACATTCATTAAAAAACAAGTTAGGAGAAAAAAAATCTATAACAGCTCTTCTTCGAACTTCCAAGTGCATAAGGCTGTTTACCACAAACAGGTTTATTTTCATTTCTCTCTAGACATTAGTCTCTACCCAGTCCACAATTCCCAGTTCATTCATGGATAAAAATTATTAGGTACTTGTAATAAACTTTTCTGCATGTACGTCTGCTCTACTGTTTAAATATCTACAGCTCTCTCACCAGTGTGAGGTTCCAGAGGGAATTTTCCTTGCCTCTCTGAGGCTGGATAAGGTTGGTAACTTTCTGGAGACCTGTCGTCATAGTATTCATCAATGGGAGGTTTCTCCGACCTGAGAGGCGGTCTGTATCCTTGAGGTGGACCTGGCCTGTACCCTGCTCTTGGTGGTTGGCCATACTCATTTTCTGGTGGACGTTTGAAACCTTGATCTGAATCTGGACCAGTGTAGGCCATCATAGGTGCTGGTGGAGAAAAAACACAATAAAACATAAAATGCTATTAGCAGTTTTTTTTTTCAATGTGTTAAATTATAGCTGTTGACAGACACACACATGTAGAAACACACACGTTATACATTCCACTATCACTAATGATGGGTTATGTATTATAATAATTCATATCAAACCCATCACCTGGGAGCCGCGCTGGTGTAATGGTTACCACACTGCGCTGGTGATCGAGGTTCAAGCCCGGGTGAGCACATTTGAATGAGTGTTGTCGACCGGGACTTGGATTTTGAGCCCTGGCGAAGACATTTGAAGTAGTGTCGTCGACCAGGGACTGGAATAACCTGAATGGCTCCTGAGCCGACCAAGCTCTAATGGGTACCCTCCAAACACAGTGAGTATCTGCCTGAATAGCGAGAGGACACCTGTCAGCGCACAGGGAAAATAGGATACTTACGTAACATCAGTCTCAGGTTAGACATACTAACAGGAGATTTCGCCTTGAGTAATAGCGGGCGTACGTTTAAAAAAAATACAAACCCATCACCATCACAGGTGATAGAGAATAACATACTCCAATATGAAATTAAGTGCAAGCTTTGTATTATGTCATTTTCACCATTTTCCTTTGCGCTCCTTATGGAGCAAGCAGACACCACTGCATTTGGTCCCTTTACAGCAAGCCTACACCAAACATTGACATGCTCTTGTGGTTTCTCTAGCAATTTGTTTTATATTATGAGTTGTGAGCCCCATGCACAACCTCACATTAGTCGCTTGTACAACATGCCTGAGGTCCTATTATTTCTTCATCTCATCATCAAGAGACCACTGGAACTACAGAGATTTGTATCATGTACTGTTACATGATGAAACGTAAGACAGAAAAATAGAGACATGAGCAAACAGAGCTAATGGCATCAGCTATCATATATGGACATGCACCCTAATATAACCAATGGACCCTGAGTCTAGGTTGAATGAGGCGCGACTCGCCAAATGAGGACATTTTTTTTCTTAAATCAGCTATCAGTTTTACATCACATCTGAAAAAGATGGTAAAATAATATAATAGTATATAGCATCAAAAATAATGCAATAAGAGCAGAAGTCAAAATTACGTCTAGCTTGGATTATATACAGCAACAACCACAGAAATAATTTGGATATTTTGTCAGAATGAAAATGATCAACCACAATAACAAGGTGCTACAAGATCAAGAGAAAATAGGACACAAGGAAAGCTGGGAAGATGCATAACTGGGTGTTCAAATCTTTCAAAACAGAAGAATGCACCATCAGACATGACGCAGGTTTTCTGCATAGGGGCCAACTGTAGTGGTGCTCCTATGTCCCATGAGGGGAGGAGTTACATATATTTTCATGTATAATTGCAGTGTTTCTTTTAAAATGCAAAGGCTTAACTTACAATATGAAAAATTATGCACAGCAAAGAATAAGATGGTATATGGCTCCCAGTAGCCATGGAAAAGGTGACCTAATTGGATTTTAATGCTATCTTTCAATTTGCTAAGCGTTTTTTTACGTTTGAAGTTACAAGTGTAAAATTTGAAAGGCAGCTAATTACTGTATTTTAAAACGTTTACATAGTTAGGTTTGTGATAACTTTCGTAGATCCAGAGCTATACCACTTTAAAATTAGTATCTAAATCTAGTAACAAATTTTGAAAAATGTAATTTATTTGCAATAAATAAAAAATTTGCAGAGATATCAGAATCTATCTAATCTGGGGGGGGGGGGGGGGGGGGGGGGGGGGGGGAAAAAACGTTTTATAATGCAATGTAACAGTATCTGGCCAGATTTCATGTTGACTAATGAATACAGAAGCAAGTTATAAGAACATTAGTAACATAAGACAAGGTTCTGGGACATCTGTTGTTTCCTTCATAAGAAAAGCACCATTTCTGAACAAAATGCAGTTTTCAAACACACAACAGATCTGCATATAATATGTTCTGACAAATGATTGTGATATTTAGATTGAGAAGATTATAAATTGTAAGAAAATAGATGAATCACAATTTTCATAATTTTTTTTAACTTAAAATGCAGGATCACTTCTCTTAATAAGAAAAAAGTGGCTGTTAGTCCAGTTGTCTATCTTACCTGGGTCATGTACATGACAGTGAAAAATGTATAAGCAAATTGCATGTATTAGTTATGAAAGACGTGTTGCAAGAAAGCTACAAGACAGGGACAGCCAAAAACAAATTAAAAAAACGAAGTATAAATATCTTTCTTTCAAACTGCATCACAGCAACTGTTACTAGTTAGACAGGGAATGAGGCAAATGCTGACGATGATTATCAAATTGATCTTCAAATCAACAGATCACAAAGTGAACTTTGACTTTTGACTTTTCCGATCCCCTAGGTTAAGAGTTTTCACTCTTTCTCACAAAATGAAGCAACAAAATGTGTGGCACACTAGAGGCATTTAGGGGATACAAAAATAGATAATGGCTGACCACCACGAAAGAGATTGGGGCGTTACCATGTATATATTTTGAAGAACACAATGGATCTACAATTCAAAGACAAGAAAATGAAAATAAAGAGATCCTGCAAACACTAGAAATAAAAAGAGAAATAATGAATGAAATCAAAGTTAGACAGTTCAAATATTTTGGCCATAAAAGGAGACATAATACCTTGCAGAAGACCATAATAGAAGGGAGAGTTGAAGGCAAATGTGCAAGAGGAAGACAGCGCTATAAGTGGGAAGATAACATCAAGAGATGGACAGGAAAGAGTCTGTCAGAGTGCACCACAAAGACAAGAGACAGACAAAGACAAGAGACAGAAGATGTTAGCGGTCCAATGCAGAGGTCTTTGATAAGGAGATGGCAGCTGATCTGATGTCAACACTTACCTGGTCTTGTCACTGAAGATGGCGCCACAGGGTAGTGAGAGTGACGCTGGTTGTGGAAGAGCCTTGGTCCCTGAGCATGCTTTGCTCGCCTTCTCTGCCACCAACATATCAACAGAACAGTAAGTGCAGCTACAACCACAGCTCCGACAATACAACATCCAACAATAATGCCAATTCTGTTTGTGTAAGACCATAAGAAATGTGATGTACACCCAGGGGAGATTATCATAAGTTTCATCATCTAGTCAAAACATTTCATTCTTGTCCTTTCTGTCTTTACCAGTTCCTGCTATTTACCATTTACTCACAGGCCTCAGGTTTCCTTCATTATTTATTTGTATTAATAATAATAATAATAGCCCCTTCAGTCATAACTGACTATGGGAATGCGCCCCTGAGGTGACAGCCCTCAGCTGCTTATTTTCCTGGTGCTCCTTTCGACGTTTTCTCCCCTCCTCTGCTTGTTGTGTGAGCCTCTCTTCGCCCAATCTGAGGTGGCGCCGTAAATAGCATCGCCACTTAGTGCGATCGGCAGCTTCATCCTCCCATGTTGCTGGATCCATGTCCAGAGCCCTCATATCTCTCTTGCACACATCTTTGAACCTCAGCTGTGGTCGCCCAACTGTTCTCTTGCCATCTGCTAATTGTCCGTAGAAGATATCTTTTGGGATTTCTTATTTGAATTAATATTTCCAAAACAATAAATTGTAAAATTTAGAATATGTATTAATAAAATGAGTGATCTCCGAACTAGGAGTAAACCTGAGATGTTGCAGTAACACTTGTATCAAATTGATTGGGTTATATTGAAGCCCGTTGTCCCACATTTTATACAAAGATGGAATAGATCAATGGCAGAGAATTCCCTATGTTTCAGTTAAGTTTTTCTGTTGGCCAATGACAATTATTATTACTTTTGTCCATCAAGATACTGGTGCCTACCACAGGTCACCACCTTACTCTGGAATCTAAGAAGTAACTTCTTTCTCCTTTCTTTCTTCAAAACCTGTACATTCTGAAACGTTGAATTTTTTCTTCTTCTACTGCTTATGCCAAGAAGTGTCAATGGGAGATTTATTACTGGTATATAGTCTCTTGTGCAGTCAGTGGTTTAGCACTGTTTACACTATGTGTCACAGGAAGGCCCCTGCAGACCCAAGTAGAACAGTCCCAACTAAGATGAT
Organism: Oreohelix idahoensis; assembly: GCA_024509875.1. Classification (NCBI taxonomy): domain Eukaryota; kingdom Metazoa; phylum Mollusca; class Gastropoda; order Stylommatophora; family Oreohelicidae; genus Oreohelix; species Oreohelix idahoensis. Next base: position 19,592 of record JAMPIV010000737.1, on the reverse strand, counting down.
TTGACCATGTTTACATAAAGGGAGAAGATCGGCTACCATGACAAGTATGGGAAACTATGAGCCAGACCTCCAGGATGACCCAGAGTCCACTGGGAGGACAACATCAGACAATCTCTGAAGGACCGAGGACAAGACTGGAACCAGGCCAGGAGGAAGACAGCCGATAGGATAGTATGGTGCTCTCTCTAGGAAACCTCTATACCCCACAGTATAGAGGAACAACTAAGTCAAGGAAGATTATCGGTCTCCGATATCTTGTTCATACAAGGTAAAGGTAGTCTTGTAGCAGATACTGATGTATGGCCTTGAAGCGTTACAGACTACATACTAGGTGCCGCATTGAGATGTGGGTTGACCAATTCCCTTCCTCGTTGCCTTTTCCCTCCCTAACTGAATAGCAAAGTCAGGTACTCATTTACAGCTGGGTAGACTGCAGCGAGTAGCTACCGTGAATTTAACCCGGCAAATTTGCTGCGAGAGACCAGCGCTTTAACCACTCTGTCAATCGGATGCTCCTCTTGTACTTATTTTCTGATATAACCAATGGACTTTGAACTAAACTGAAAGAAACATGCCTCACCACAGAAAGGCAAAAACCTCAATGAAAAAAATATATATATATACATATATGGCTTGAACATCAGGAACATATGTTCCATCCACAGTCCAGCTGTGTGTGTCAACTTACGGGGCACAGCAGTGTCTGTTGAAGGAGTTGCCACAGCAGTCCCAGAGACAGTCGATGTAGTCAGGCTGCTGACTGAAGTAGTTCTCATACTTGGCACATCTCCAACCACTGACACCTACATAAAACAAGACAAACATCAAATATCTGCAACTGTTACCTGATAAAAAAAAGTTCTCACTGTTCAAGAAATAACACCTGCTCTATGACAACTCCCAAGTTAATGACTGAGATATATAGTCTTATATGAGATATATATAGTCTTATAAGAGATATATATAGTCTTATATGATGACACTTCTTTGCCGACCACGGGTTGGGAACCCCTGATCTAGGGAATAGAAAATTCCCAGTAATAAGAAACTTCTCAGATTACAGCTAGGAAACAGCTATTTCAGAATAGAAGAACCTTACTGTTGGTAACCTGGAAGGGCAGAATGTTAGACGGGCCTGCGCGCCCAATTCTTTACCCTTCGAAAATAAAATTTGTTCGTTCGTTCGATGTCTTCAAGACAATAATATAGAACATTTCTTGTTAAAATGTAAGAGGTATGAACAAATGAGAATGGCTTATTTGCAGGCATCAAATTTACCTATAAATATAGGAGAGGTGTTAAGAATAGACAGACCTAGGGAACTGCATAATATAGTCAAACAGTATTTAACAAGAACATAAGTTAATATATAGTAATTGGGGAGGTGAAGGCCTGATGCTTTTCTTACAACACATATGACTTTTGACAGGTGAAAGTCAATTAAATATCTATTAAAGTCAATTATATAACTGGGAACACCAGGCCTTTACACCCCTTCCCCTAAATATTATTTTTGTTTGACGTTTTTGTTTGGTTTTAGGAGCCGCAGTAGCACAGTGGTTAGTGCACTAGATTCCTAGCTTGGTTGTCCATGGTTCAATTCCCAGTTGAGGTGGGATTTTTTAGACCGCAAACGGCTCCGGGGTTGACCCAGCCTCATGAATTGGGTACCAGAGCAACTCTGGGAAGGTTAAGGCGGCCGGCGTGATGGTTGTTTACGTGCCTCAAAAATGAAATGTACATGCCTTTTTCAATTGCATTCACCAGGTTTCAAATGATCTTCTCCTGTATGACACGACTAAGTATACTTAAATTTACCAAATGTTACCTACATTGTGTGGGAATAGTTGCCCATTGTTTAAAACACAAGATATTTCAAAATTCACGGTCGATCTGGAAGACTGGATAATGCGGAAGTGCATACAAAACCAAACACAACAGTGACCAAGCTGATCAATACCCCGTGACCCTTTCCCATTAGTAAAGTGTGTAAGATTTGTAACAAATGTATTACAAAGTAATGTAATATTTTCTTAAACGGTGTGTAGATTCTGACTTACCTATGATGGATAATGTGAACGTAAACAGGTGTAAATTCACCTGCGACGCCATTGTACACTTGTTCGTAAATCGGAAATGAAAACTTCCCTGGCCCCGTGTTTTCAGTGTTGTTTACGTTATTTTATTGTCCACCTTATTGAGGTCCATGTTCTATGATAGGAAACTCTAAACACAGCGATACAACAGGAGGCAATCTGATCATCAGACGGAGTCCCCCCGTCGATCAAATGTTTCGGCCCCTACCACTGGCGTTATTTCACACACAAACAAAAATGTTTGTTTACTCTTTCAGAAACCTTGGATAGTCACTGTTCTTAGTTTCTTTTCATGAATCATAGACCAATGCATTTTGTGTGCTCATGTGGTGGTAGTTTCTGTGCTAGCTTTATATGGTTGGGTGGCTGGAGCTCTATATGGTTAGGTGGCTGGAGCTCTATATGGTTAGGTGGCTGGAGCTCTATATACAAAGTTGCCTTCCACGATATATTTGGTAGAATGCAGCACTGCTGCACTCTCCTGGATATTTAGCTCAGGGTTCTTTCATAATTCTTTTGACAGCATACATAGGGACAGTTTATGGAAAATACTGAGGGCTTATGGAATTCCAAGCTGCATAGTGTCAATCATAAAAAGCCTCTATGCCAACTTTACGTGTAGTGTTGGGCAGAGCAACCTAACCTTCGAGGTGAAGACAGGAGTACGACAGGGATGCCCCTTATCAACCACTCTATTTTTAACAGTCATAGACTGGGTGATGCGCCAGACAACAGAGGGCAGTCCAAGAGGAATAAGATGGACTACATTTTCAACATTGGAAGATCTGGAATATGCAGATGACATTGCACTGCTGGCACATTCACATCAACACATCCAGGAAAAAAACGGATAGACTCAATAAATTTAGCCAGCAGGTGGGCTTGAACATCAATTTAAAGAAGTCTGAGGTCATGACGCTCAATGTGAGCAACCCTGAGCCCATATCAGTAAGGAATCAGCAACTGGTACAGACAGACACCTTCACATACCTAGGAAGCATAGTAACACCAGACGGTGGGGCAGGCAAAGACATCAACATCAGAATGAATAAGGCAAGAACAGCCTTCTTTAGCCTAAATAACATCTGGAAGTCCTCCCAATACAGCACAAGCACAAAATTAAGATTATACCAGAGTTGCGTGCTTTCTGTGCTTCTCTATGGTGCGGAATGCTGGAGAGTCACAGAGAAGGAAATGTCAAAATTGTCCTCTTTTCACACAACATGCCTAAGAAAAATTCACCGAATCTTTTGGCCGAATACCATCACCAACCAAGATCTGCTTACTCGTAGCAAGCAAGAGGACATGCATACCATCATAGCTGGCAGACGCTGGAGCTGGGTTGGTCATGTCCTCAGAAGAGACCCCGATGCCATCACAAGAACAGCTATGCTTTGGACCCCTGAAGGAAAGCGAAAGGAGGCCGACCAAAAACAACTTGGCGGAGGACTGTGGAGGCTGAGATGCAAAGAATGAACCAGAGTTGGGGCACTGTACGAAGGATGGCCACCGACCGTGCAGAGTGGAATCAATTTGTTGTTGCCCTACAAGACGCCACTAGGCGTGATGGCCACTGACTGCTTTGACGGTCGGTGGTTAAGGATCGAAGAAGAGGATCTTTCATAATTAACAACACAGTTTTTTTTCTCCGTATGTCGACTATTTTGCAGTTATACCCTGTTCAACCTAGTTGTTATTCATTCATGCATAACCCTCCACTCCCTAAGGAGCATAGGCCTTCAACAAACATATGCCAAGTCCTCCTGTCACGTGCCATCATCTCAAGTTCTTTCCACGTTCTCCTCATCATTTTCACCACTGTTTCCAGCTCTCTTCTCCGTGTGCTTCTTGGTCTACCTCTGCCTCTCTTGCCCTAGGGATTCCAGAACAAGGACTGCCTTGTAATGCTATCAACAGGTTTCCTCAATGTGTGTCCTATCCATCGCCATCGTCTTCTTCTCATCTCTTGTTCCAATGGCACTTGTCTAGTTCTTGTCATCAGTTCCACGTTGGTAACCTTGTCATACCATTTTAATCCCTCTATTCTACGCAAGCACCCATTTATGAAAGTCTGTAGCTTTTTGGTTGTCTAGCGGTTATATTTGGGGTATATTGTGCGTTATTAACAACACAGAAATTTGAGTGGTTCTTATATATTGGGGGTGGGAACGATTTATTAATCGATTGATCGGTTAATTTTTTTTAATCGATTAATTGATAAAACAAATTTTAATCGATTACGGTATTCCGTTTTTAGCAATGTTTGTGTTTTTCGCTTAAATGCGATAGCATTTGCTGTTAGAGGTTTGTGATATGGAATTTGTCACGTATGCTCAATAATAATAAAATGTTTGGTTGTAACTTTTCAGTATTTTCATTATATTTTAGTACCATATTGCCTTATAACAAGAACAATAACTCAAGTCCTTGATGATTTTAAACAAAATGTTATATATTATTTTTTTTTATAATTTATCAAATTATTCGAAATTGATCGATTAATCTCCGATTAAAGAAATTCGATTAATCAATTAAGATTTTTATAAATCCCAGCCCTAAGATATATATATATATATATATATATATATATATATATATATATATATATATATATATATATATATATATATATATATATATATATATATATTTACTTACTTAGTCGTCCTCTTCTACAGTGAGGTGTAGAGGTTTGGAAGAGAGAGCGCCAACCTATCCTATCGGCTGTCTTTCTCCTGGCCTAGGTCCATTCTAGTCCTCAGTCCTTCAAAGATTGTCTAATGTTGTCCTCCCAGCAGACTCTGGGTTATCTTGGAGGTCTGGATCCCTGGCTCTTAGTTTCCCATGCTTGTCGTGGCAGCCGATCTTCTCCCATTCTGCAGACATGGCCAAACCATCTTAGTTGGGACTGTTAGCCCAACCTCAAATTAACGTTTGAAATTTTTAAAACCATTATGTTAAACAAGCTTCAACATTAATTTCATGACCATTAGCCTAATTTTAAATAGTACCATTAATAATAATGTATTGATAAATTGATGAAAATACTGTATAGTCATAAAATAAACCATTGACTTTATTAGAGACAATTATATGAAATAAATGTAGTTACATTACTTACATATAGGGATGCTCTTCTCATGTGGAACGATGAACTGTTGAGTCACAAACACTTAACTATAGTATGTACATGTTATAGTTTTTAGCACTATTTTCACATTATTTGAATTTATATTGTTTGAAGTATGTACTGCTTAAAAAGACACTTTTCTTGCTTTCATATTTGCAAAAGCAGAAATAAAGTCTGCGTAGTCTAATTTTTGACCGATTTCATGTTCAATTGAAATCATGGCAAGTCCTTCCAATCTAGTTTCGGCCATTGTTGAGCGTAAATAAGTTTTAATAAGCTTCAGTTTTGAAAAACTACGCTCACCACTTGCTACCGTTACAGACAAAGTTAGTAATATTCTTAAGGCTATAGCGACATTAGAAGCAATGTTATTTTCAATAATATAACGAAGAACTTCAATTGGCGGTGTATTTTCTGGTACTAATTTGGATACTATTTTCAGTTCATCACATAGCTCAATGGCATCAATGTCTCTATTTTCTTGATGTGTTAAAACGCCTTATAGGTTTTTACATTTGTTTAAGAGCTCATTTGTCGTCTCAGATTTCAATTTAGGGATGTTATATAAAAAGGAAAAATGTGAACTGTGATGTTCCAATTGCTCGAACCTTTCTTCAACAGAATTAGTTGCAACATCAATAATAAAAAGAAAAATTCAATTTTGAATTTAGTTTTGGGATCCAAAAAAGGTTCATCTCTTGCTTCATAGTTATGTTGCTTTTTCTGCCGACGCACTCTAGTACATTCAAACGTTGGTATCAAATCAGGATCAGCTTCAACTTTCTCAGCTAATGTTGTAGTATCAACAAGAAAATTTTGAGATTATTCATCATTTCTGAGATTCTTAAGGCTTTGGAGAACATTTCTCAAAGTTGTTATGGCACTAGTCAATTCCATTTTTATACTTTGCAATAGTTTACTAACAACATTAATTTCGTTTAAAACATAGTGCCATATAACCAGACAACATAAAAATTTAAAATCTCTGAGTTTTAGGGCAAGGGTTTCAGCTTCACGTCTCGCCATTTTGTCTACTGACTCGTCATCAGCAATTTCTATCAATGCATCATAAAATTCCTCAATATAATATCTTAAAGGACGAATGGCCTCGATTCTAGATTCCCAGCGAGTTGTACTTAGTGGCTTGGGCGTTAGAGTTGTAATATGTTTCTTAAGGAATCCCAAACGCAGTGTTGACGCTGAGAAAAACACATACAATTTCTGAACCGTTTCAAAAAATAAAACCCCTTCTCTAGATGACATCGCGGCATCATTGACCACCAAGTTGAGAGAATGAGAACAGCAAGGGATATAAAAAGCTCTCGGGTTCAAGTCCCTAATACGTTGTTGAACTCCTGAATGTTTTCCTTTCATATTTGATCCATTGTCATACCCCTGGCCACGCATGTTTGCGATTGGAATATCCATGTCTGACAATTTTCTTAGAATGCATTCGGTTAACGCTGAGCCTGTAGTGGCTTCTACAGCAATGAAACCAAGAAAATGCTCATGAATGTTGATATCATCTGGATTCGTATTAACAAATCTTACAATTAGTGTTAATTGTTCAATGTGACTTACATCGGGAGTACAGTCTGCAACTATGCTATAATATTTAGCCTCCTCCACTGTCGTAGAGCTTACTTTAGATGATGTATGTAAGGAAGATGTGTAGGAAGCACATAGACCTTTATACACTAGTTTTCACAGATGTGAGCTAGTGTTGAGGGAAAGAGTTAACAGAAGGGCACAGGTTGGTGTCAGTGATTCTCTCACCTTTTAGACTACCAACTCTTGTATTTTTCTGGCGACGACTAACTCTTTCTTACTCAAATCTTTTTGAAGATGAACTAGTAGTAACAAGTAATACAAGGAGGGTTGAGTATGTTTTTTTTCTGAACAGAACATATAATCTACTAAGTCAAACTCAGAATGATGGTGAGTTACAGAATGTACATAATTACTTTAATTACAGTGGAAAATAAAATCAATGTTGTCATGTACTTTGAAAAAAAAAATACTTGGAAATTAAAAAAAAAAAACAGTTATGATATTACTTATTCAAGGATTTAGAATACTGTCAGTGTCTTTGGTTCAGATAAGAAGAAGAGGCTATTGTCCTCACTGACGAGAGTTTATTCCTATGGCTATTTCTTGGAAAAGTGAATTCTGACTTTCCCGAAATGACAGTTTGAAGAGATCTACTTTAGGAAATCTCTCAGATTGTCACGCTACTCGACGGTACACGCCTTGGACCATATGACAAGTCTGGACACAGCATAACAGGATTGTCCTCGAACAGCTAGTGAAAACGTATCTTGATATCTAGTGACTCAACCAGCACGCTGAACAATTTATTAACATTAAGTTAAACTTGCTTCTTAAAATTGTGTGAACAACAATCCAGTGCACAAGGTAGGTGCAGCACACAGTTTTTAGGAATTAGGAGCATTAATTTTTGTTCCATAAAAGCTTCAGAATTATATACAGGCATATGTGCCTTTGATGTGCTTGCGTTTGTGAGATAGATATTAAATAGATAGATAGATAGATAGATAGATAGATAGATAGATAGATAGATAGATAGATAGATAGATAGATAGATAGATAGATAGATAGATAGATGGATGGATGGATGGATGGGTGGGTGGGTGGGTTTGTGGGTGGGTAGGTAGGTAGGTAGGTAGGTAGGTAGGTAGGTAGGTAGATAGATAGATAGATAGATAGATAGATAGATAGATAGATAGATAGATAGATAGATAGATAGATAGATAGATAGATAGATAGATAGATAGATAGATAGATAGATAGATAGATAGATAGATAGATAGATAGATAGATAGATAGATAGATAGATAGATAGATAACGATTCCATAAACATGGCAATTTTGACGGTTTATGCCGCTCGGGACCAGATTTGACATGCCTTCTCTAACCCTTCTTCCCCATATCAAAAGTGTTCTTGTTTTAACGATAGCCTCCCCTAAGGCAACGTTCTTTTGTTGCAGACATATCAAAAAAATTATTAGAGAAGATACATACACACGTACGTATTGAATTCCATGGCTAAGTGCTTCCTAACTGCATCCTTTTGGCCTCCTTGTTTTAATAACTTCTTGTGTATTGTGACAGCAGAAAAGATTGAACGAAGATAATATAGAAGACGACGAAGAGTGAATACATTGGACAGTTTGTGGTTCGATCCCCAGATGAGGCGGAAAATTTTTAGGCCACAAACGGCTCCTGGGTCGACCCAGCCCCGAATGGGTACCAGAGCTACTCTGGGAAGGTTAAGGCGGCCGGCGTGATGCCGACCACATCACCCCTCGTGTGCCGACGGTCAAGATAATATGGGCCTAACACCATATTCCCAATATGCCTCAATGGGCGTGTAACGGGTTCCTTTACCTTTACCTTTATATGTGCCTTTGATGTGCTTGCGTTTGTGAGATAGATATTAAATAGATAGATAGATAGATAGATAGATAGATAGATAGATAGATAGATAGATAGATAGATAGATAGATAGATAGATAGATAGATAGATAGATAGATAGATAGATAGATAGATAGATAGATAGATAGATAGATGGATGGATGGATGGATGGATGGATGGATGGGTGGGTGGGTTTGTGGGTGGGTAGGTAGGTAGGTAGGTAGGTAGGTAGATAGATAGATAGATAGATAGATAGATAGATAGATAGATAGATAGATAGATAGATAGATAGATAGATAGATAGATAGATAGATAGATAGATAGATAGATAGATAGATAGATAGATAGATAGATAGATAGATAGATAGATAGATAGATAGATAGATAGATAGATAACGATTCCATAAACATGGCAATTTTGACGGTTTATGCCGCTCGGGACCAGATTTGACATGCCTTCTCTAACCCTTCTTCCCCATATCAAAAGTGTTCTTGTTTTAACGATAGCCTCCCCTAAGGCAACGTTCTTTTGTTGCAGACATATCAAAAAAATTATTAGAGAAGATACATACACACGTACGTATTGAATTCCATGGCTAAGTGCTTCCTAACTGCATCCTTTTGGCCTCCTTGTTTTAATCACTTGTTGTGTATTGTGACAGCAGAAAAGATTGAACGAAGATAATATAGAAGACGACGAAGAGTGAATACATTGGACAGTTTGTCATCGTGGCACGTAAAGGGAAAGAAGTCAGCAACATAATTAGTAAACAGCATTGGGGACATAAAGTTGTGGAGAGACATAATCACCTACACCATCTGGCATGGTACTTGAAGAAGAGGAAGGCAGGGATATGTACTGTCACCTGACCTATTATCTGTTTACGGTGATAATATCCATAGAAGATATACCTGGAATTTCGGTTGGTGGACATAATATAAACATCATGAGATGCGCTTATGAGGCAATCTTAATATCAACAAGCAACAACAAACAAACAAAGAAAGAATAAAAAAGAGATTTATACAATAGTGAAAGTAAAAACAAATCTGAAAAAGATAGAAGTCTTGGCTATTCCGAAAAGAGGACATCTCCAAAATGTACCATCAGAGATAAAGAGGACAATAGCCCAAGTAGAGGCGTCCTTCAAGTATTTGGCACTCGGGGCGGATCATACCTTTGGCACCCCCTCCCCTATAAAGAAACACATTTGCAAGTATATTTTTAACAGTAAGTACTATTATAAGTTTCAGATGGCACCCCCTTCCTGGTTGTCACCCGGAGCGGACCGCCCCTCTTGCGCCCCCTTAGTACACCACTGAGCCCAAGCTCAGTCAGCTTTCCATAAATTAAAAAGTTAATGTTAAATCTTTGTCAAAGGAGAGTTCTTCATCTGTATGTAGAGCTGATTCTGTCACGTAGAAGCGAGCCATGGACAATCAGTAACCAAACAAGGAAATTCCTGGTTTCACATAAGAATGTTAAGAATACCAAGGGCATGTATAAAAAAAGTAAACATTTATAACATATAAGGGAGGGAAACCCGAGGCCTGTAAACGGTAAATTAATATGAAACAAACATAAAGGTATGTTTTCAGGCACTCGTAAGAAATAAAGAAGTAGAACACTAGACAACAGAAAAACAACAGACATGAGTGGCTTACTCAGGATTTGAAGACTGGACCTTCCGTGCGACAACCTCGCCTAGCTATGCAAGCGAATCACACTATCCTCTCTGCCATCTACGCATCACCAAAAAAATGATGCTTTGATGACAGGTCAATAGTGCGAACCGAAAGACATAACACCAGAAGTCCACCATGGGCAGTACGGCCTATTAATGACGCAATCACTTCTGTTGTTTCCCTATCAGACAGCATAGGCCAGTCCACACAAAATAAATTAAAAAAGTAATGATGATGTCCTGAAAGAAGCAAGTGTACAATGGAAACTTATTACTCATATTAGAAGGGAGGCAATCTAGTTTCTTCGAGCATGTTGTGAGAAATGAAAAACTTGAATACACTGTGACAATCGGAAAGATTGAAGAAATCACAGATACAGTAATAATAATAATAATAATAGCCCCTTCAGTCATAACTGACTATGGGAATGCGCCCCTGAGGTGGCAGCCCTCAGCTGCTTATTTTCCTGGTGCTCCTTTCGACGTTTTCTCCTCACCTCTGCTTCTTGTGTGAGCCTCTCTTCGCCCAATCTGAGGTGGTGCCGTAAATAGCATCGCCACTTAGTGCGATCAGCAGCTTCATCCTCCCATGTTGCTGGATCCATGTCCAGTGCCCTCATATCTCTCTTGACACATCTTTGAACCTCAGCTGTGGTCGCCCAACTGTTCTCTTGCCATCTGCTAATTGTCCGTAGAAGATATCTTTTGGGATGCGACCATCTTCCATGCGGCGAACATGGCCAAGCCAGCGAAGTCTGCGCTGTCTAAGCAGCGTATACATACTTTGAAGGCCAGCACGTGACAACACCTCGACATTTGTCACTTTATCTTTCCACGAGATGCCGAGGATGCGGCGTAGACACCGCAAATGGAAGGTATTGAGCCTTCTTTCTTGCTTAGCATAGGTCGTCCAGGTCTCGCTGCCATATAGGAGTGTGCTGGTGACGCAGGCATTATATACCGCAGCTTTGGTCTTCATTGTGAGTTTAGAGTTTCCCCAAACACGCGATGTGAGGCGGGCAAAGGTAGCTGCAGCTTTGCCAATGCGGCTGTCGATTTCTGTATCCAGTGAGAGTTTGTCATTGATGGTAGACCCTAGGTATGTGAAGTGGTGCACCACTGCCAATTCATAGTTATCGATAGTGATAACTGGTGCAGCACCCACATCCTGACTCAGCACATTCGTTTTCTTTAGACTTATTGTGAGGCCAAAGTCCTTGCATGCTTTAGTGAAGCGATTCATCAAGCTCTGAAGCTCCTGTTGGCTTTGAGTGACGACTGCAGCATCATCAGCGAACAACAAGTCTCTTATAGTGACCCTTCTGATTTTTGTTTTTGCCTTCAGCCTTGAAAGATTAAACAGACGGCCATCTGACCTAGTGTGAAGGCATATTCCTTCAGTTGCATCTCTGAATGCATGTTTCAAGAGTAAGGCAAAGAAGATTCCGAAGAGGGTCGGAGCCAGAACACAGCCTTGTTTAACGCCACTTCGTATATCAAAGGGCTGTGACGTGCTTCCAGCATATTGGACTGTTCCCTTCATGTCGTCATGGAATGACTTTATCATTTCCAGCATTTTAGAAGGGCAGCCTATTTTCAGGAGGATTTTTAAAGAGTCCATCCCTACTAACCAGGTCGAATGCTTTTGTGAGGTCTATAAAGGCGATATATAATGGTCTTTTCTGCTCTCTTGATTTTTCCTGAAGCTGGCGGAGAGAGAAGATCATGTCTGTTGTTGATCTGCCAGCTCGGAATCCACACTGTGCCTCTGGATATATGCGCTCAGCTAACTTGTGTAGTCGCATTAAGATGACTTTGGCAAAAACCTTACCAACAATACTAAGAAGAGAGATGCCTCTGTAGTTATTGCAATCACTTCTGTCTCCTTTATTTTTATACAGTGTTACAATCTTGGCATCTCGCATGTCTTGAGGAATAGTTGTCTCTTCCCAGCACTGGCACAGCATCCTATGCAGGGGATATAATAGCGTGCTCTTACAGCATTTGATTAAATCAGGAGGAATCCCATCACTGCCTGGTGCTTTGCCAGAGGCCAAGCTATCAATGGCCTTACTGAGTTCCTCTAATGTTGGTTCGGCATCCAGCTCCTTCATAGTTGGCAGACTATTGACAGCATCAAGGGCTGCAGGCGTAACGGTATTGTCTCTAGCGTAAAGCTCAGAGTAGTGCTCGACCCACCTCTCCATCTGCTTACCCTTATCGGTTAGCTTCTCTCCGCTGATGGTTTTTAGCGGTGCCGTCTTACTTTTATGGGGCCAAGTGCTTTCTTTATACCGTCATACATTTGTCTAATGTTGCCTGTTTGCGCTGCGATCTGGATGCTCTCACTGAGCTGGAGCCAATAGTCATTTGCACAGCGTCGAGCAGTTTGTTGAACTTTGCTTCTCGTAGCCCTCAGGATCTGTAGGGTTCTGGCACTCGGTGAACGTTTGTATTCATTCATAGCACTGCGCTTAGCTTCAATAACAGGTGCCATCACATCTGATGAAGCGTCAAACCAGTCATTTGACTTTGCTGTTTTCTTACCAAAGGTGGCAAGTGCAGTACTTTGAATGGTGTTCCGTAGATGCTCCCAGTTCTCTGTAATAGTATCACCATGCTGAGGGCTACTGAGCACTTTCTTGAAGGTCGCAGTGAATTGAGCAATCATGAAAGGGTCTGACATCTTGCTGGTATCAATGCGTGGTTTCCCTTCATGTCTGACACGATAGAGTTTTCTTGGTTGTGCTCTGATTTTGCGGCAAACCAAGGAGTGATCTGTGTCACAGTCTGCACTATGGTACGAGCGCGTGGAGAGCACAGACCTGAGGAGTGGCCTTCTGACGAGAATCAGGTCAAGTTGGTGCCAGTGCTTGGATCGTGGGTGTCTCCATGACACCTTATGCTGGGGTTTTGTCTGAAAGAAGGTGTTGGTCACGCAGAGGTCATGGTGGACGCACAACTCTAAGAGCCGTTGTCCATTGTAACGAACAGTTTTAGTGTAAGGGGAAGTAAACTGGAGTATGTTGGTAGTTGAAATAGATTTTGAGTTATAGCACTTAGTTGCTTGTTAGCTATCGAATTATTTAGAGAGTATCTCGTGATAGTTTCGAGAGACAGATTACAGACAGCGTGAAAAGCGCTGATATAGTTATTCTGTATTGTTTTGAGTTGGGTGAGAGAAGCTCGCTGCTAGCCCGCAATTGTTTTGAGTTGTGTGAACAGTAAAAAAAAGTCTCGTGACTGCTTTTGAGCGGGACGAGTGTGTTATCTAGGGAGAGTGTTCCGGGCGTTTTGACCGGGTAGGAAGACAGTGTGTTTTTGGGAAGTGTGAACTGCCTGTACAGTGCTGAATTTAAAATGTCGACGGATTTTTCGCTGTGGGTACAGCGTAGTATGAAACTGCAGTTTTAATTATTGTGGAAGTGTTTATAACTGCAGTGTACAGTACTTTAGGCCATGAATCATGATAGCTCCTGTGAGAGGATTGTTATTGAGGATTCTTTATAGCGCTGAGTTTAATAAGAGTACTTTAGGCCATGAATCATGATAGCTCCTGTGAGAGGATTGTTATTGAGGATTCTTTATAGCGCTGAGTTTAATAAGAGTACTTTAGGCCATGAATCATGATAGCTCCTGTGAGAGGATTGTTATTGAGGATTCTTTATAGCGCTGAGTTTAATAAGAGTACTTTAGGCCATGAATCATGATAGCTCCTGTGAGAGGATTGTTATTGAGGATTCTTTATAGCGCTGAGTTTAATAAGAGTACTTTAAAGGCCATTATCTCCTGTGTGAGGAGTCCTGAGTTTAATAAGAGTACTTTAGGCCATGAATCATGATAGCTCCTGTGAGAGGATTGTTATTGAGGATTCTTTATAGCGCTGAGTTTAATAAGAGTACTTTAGGCCATGAATCATGATAGCTCCTGTGAGAGGATTGTTATTGAGGATTCTTTATAGCGCTGAGTTTAATAAGAGTACTTTAGGCCATGAATCATGATAGCTCCTGTGAGGGGATTGTTATTGAGGATTCTTTATAGCGCTGAGTTTAATAAGAGTACTTTAGGCCATGAATCATGATAGCTCCTGTGAGAGGATTGTTATTGAGGATTCTTTAGAACGCTGAGTTTAATATGAGTACTCTAGGCCATGAATCATGATATCATTGTAGCTGCCGAGTGCGCACTTCTATAGATATTTTATATCCTGTGTTGTGAGTGTCGGTTCCAACACGCACTCACTATCACCTATTGCAAAGCGTACAAGCTGGCCACCCTATTTGCAACAGTGGTGTGCTAGTTTTATAGGATCAGATACCCGCGAAATTCGCGTGATATTAATTCACAACTGTTAGCATGTAGCCTGAGTGGCGTTAGTATATGAAAGACAGACATCACATTTGAGAGCTGTATCCAGGCCCAAGGAAAACTTATTCAGTATCAGTTAAACTGGGAACTGTTAACTCAAGTCGCAAGTCGCAACTCGCAAGTCAAGAAATTTATTACTCAAGATTATGAGATGTCATGATATACAGTGGCGTCTGTATACCAGTACAAGTAATCATCTGGCAGTATGAACGAGCGGTGTACCTCCTTTCAACGAAACTGACAGACGGTGACCCATTTCCTGCTTTCCTGTGCGGTGTGTTAGCACGTAGCGTGCTGAATCGAGGACCTGAGCGGAATCAAGGTGTCAAGTTCCAATGCCTTTCTGTTGTCGATTGTTTTACCATTGAACTTTGTGATATCCAGGGTGTTAACGGAAAGGAACAGAAGAGTTTTCATTCAAGATAAGTGGTTATTTTTTGTTATGTGAACTGTGTCGCCTTAACTATGTCAACGAGCCTTCCTGTGCTTTGCATCTCCTATACTGTTGAAATCTGTTGTTTTTGTTGTCTAATTCTATATAGACATATTATTAGGATTTAGTATTGATGCTAAGTATTGATGGTTGTATGATATAGGATGACTTCCCTCATATGATGTTATAAGGGTTCTTTGAAAAGGAATTGATGATACAAAGTTATGAATAATATTTTTGGTATACATACTGAACTGTGTGAAATGGAAGGGTAATTGTCAGAACTTCTTGAAACATAAACTTGCGACATTAATAATTATACTGATATAGATATATAGTTAACTGAGTGATTAAATCACCATGGATTTTGATAAATAATCCTGCAGATATAAGGCCTATGTTGGAGAGTGCATTGTTAATAGGTAGAGATGAAAAGGGATTAAGAGGTCCAAGACTTGGAGTATGGATCATGGACGATTTGTTGGTTAATGTGTCAGTATCCCTAAAGTTATTTGCTGAACATAACTTTAAGCTTCTTTGTAATTCAATAATGGCTAAGGATTTGATTGATTTGCTACAGCACCTTCGTGTGTTTTTACAACAGTATATTGAACTTGAACACGAACAGATAATGCAAAATATATTCAAAATGATCCACAACGGTATTCCTGATGAGCAGAAAAAGGAATTAGGAAGTGAGAAACAAATAAAAGTCAACAAACAGAGTGCCCTACGGGAAAGGGACAATTGTTTAAAAGTTACTACTGAAGTGAGTAAACTACACGAAACAGTCTCTAAACTCGAAAATGAGTTAGATAAGTCAAACACGGAACTTGCTAAAGTACATGCGGCGTTAAATGCAGCATTGAACAAGAACAAAGAGTTGGAAATTCGGGTGAAAGACAAAGATGACGAAGTGGGTAATCTCACTCGGGAAGTTCAAAAAAAGAAAGAGATACATGAGAAATTGAAAGTTCAGGCCAAGAAATGTGAGAAATTATGTAATGAAACATTTATTAGGCTGTTAAGTGACAATGCGAATTTTAGTCACCAAATGAAAGAAAAGTATACAGAATTTCCGAAGAAAGATGATGTACTTATGGATAATGATGATAGTCAAATTGAGGCACGACGAATTGATGCAAATAAAGAAATGGATGAAAAAGAGAGATTAGAAGAGTTAACGACTGAGAGAGAGGAGATGATTAAGATTGAGAGATTATTAACAGAGGAGAGAAGTAAAGTTTTGACATTTGACAAATTAAATAGGAAATTAAGTGAAGAAATTTCACAAAAAAAATGTTGAAATTGCAGAAAGTACAAAAAGGGTACAGGGTCTACTCGATGTTATTTTGAACAGCGGAATATGGTCTTCTGTAAATGTGGACAATGCTAGACAGAAAGTTGTTTACCAACAAGAAAAAAAAGCAAAGATCCAGCCCGATACAATCTTTGCGGAGAGAAAGGTTAGATGTGATAGACAAATATCTTTTCGAGGAAAATATAACTTTCGAAGGTCTTTTGATTCTGCTTCCAATAGCAACGAATCTTGGCGGAAGTGTAATAGAGAGAATGATAATGTAACAGTCAGTCCTGATAAAAGCCTAAGGATTAAACGAGTAACTGATTTTGGAGGTTCTCAGAAGATGATAACAAGGGATAAAGTTATAAGTAGTGGTTCCAAGGATGAAACCCATTATAGTCGTAACGATAAAGATACTTATAGATCTGCAGATGATACTGCAAACAAGCATATTGTCAAAGAAAAGAATGGAAAGAGTTTTTGTAGGAGAGATGTTTCTAAGATTAGAAAGTACCAAGGAAATTCATATGATAATAATTTTCCTTCTCAGAGAGATAAGAGACAAGTTAATGTATCTCAACATTTTAATTCTCAGAATTTTGGAAATAATGGTACAGACAAATACAAGAAGAGTTTTCAATCGCGCAATAATTTTTCTGACAGATTTTTTGTGCGGAGTAGAAACGTTAATCATAACAAGTCTAACTGGGATTATAGACATAATAATAGTCTCAAACAAAGAGGAAATGATGATAAATATTTTGATCAAACGACGAATAATAAGAGCAATTATGCTAATTTTGCTCGACATGAGCCTAGAAGCATTGTTATTAAGCAAAGTAGCAATGATAATGATGTCACAAATACTACTGCTTGTTATGTTTCTGATTTTGAAAGAGCAGCACGTTGTTGTGAACTTAAACGAAGAGTCGATGACATCGTGGGGTGACCAGATTACCACACGGACCACAGTGCGGGGTAATTGTTTGTTTAACCTCTCCGTTGTTCGTAGTAAATTTCACCATTCATTAAAATGGAATTTTCATTTGTATTTTTTTGAACAGAGGCGACTTCTTGATATGGGTCAGCGCTCCTGTTTACGTTAACGGCTGTTTACGGTAGCGGCAAGAATATAGGTCAACATTGTGCCCGAGCGAGTGTTTTCTCAAGCAGAACATATCAGCGTGCTAACCATGATTCGACGTTTTACCCCTAGTGTTTATGAGATGTCGGCAAGACCTATGGAGATTTTTGTTTGCGTTTGATTTTTGTTTTGTTTGTTTATTAGGACAGTAGATGTTAATGTATTCTATTGCATAGATCATTATAGGTTGTTATATTATGATCATCATCTTTACGCATCATTTGATGTCTATTGTTTTTTTTTTATATGTATGACTGTTTTAATTATAAATTAGTTCATTTCGATGCTATTTTTTATACTATTGTGTTTTGGATAATAGGTAGTGTGTTATATGGTAGTGACGTGTTGTTTACTATTCATGAATGCAATGAGCAGATTTATATTTAACCTTACTGGTTACAAACTTATGCCTATTTTTTATACTCTGGTGTAGAACTTGCAGTTTTTTTTTTTTTTTGGTTTTGTTTTACAGATGTGTTGGGTAGAATAGTTTTGTACATGATGAGTTTGCCAGCCCTATGCACATACTCATTAGTTGGAATGTTACAATAGTTATTTTTAATATATCAGATGGAGATAGATATAAATTATTAACTATATAACACTGTAGCTAAGCTGAACGTCATTATCAGCCGAAAATATTTAAAAGTTTAAATTGAACTGTATAGAGAAAATTAACAGCGGTTGCTGATATTGTTATTGGATTGAGAAATCTAGAGATCTGATTTAAGCACTTGCTTAACATACATTACATTGTTTTCATGTATTTGCAAACTTGTATTTTGGTAATAGTGTGTTTTTCTATGTGTTTCTCTGTGACGTATTTAAAAAAAAAAAAACTTACACGTGTTATGTAGTGTTTGCTTAGATGCAGGAATTGTTATATGTCTCTCATTTTGCTAAAGCTAGTTTTTTGTTAATTTGTTAATTATAGATTTGAATTAATTTAATTAAAATACTATTTTTATGTAACTTAGCATTACGAAATATTTTTGTACTGTATTTTTTGGAAAATATTTTTTTTTCCAGACATTGTAATTTTTTATTTTTGTTTTTGTGTATGCCTAGCGTTTGACTATGTGCTATGTTTGATATGTAGAGTAATATTAGTTCTTTAAAGAAAGTTTTTTGTTTGTTTTTTGGATGTTATGTTGTATTAGCGCTTGATTATGCATTGGTCTTATAGCAATGCTATCACTTTTTTGTGTGGTGTCGATAATTTATTGTTGATTATGTATAACTTGTATAACTTGTTTAAATTACTGATTATGTTTTGTTTAGTTATAAACTGTTTTTTGTAGTATTAGTATAGGAATACTTTGTTATTTTCTTTTGTGCTTTTCGATCGTGTTTGTATTTATTTTGAAATACGTTGTTGATCTAAATTGTTATTAGTATATATTTTTATCAACGTTCTCTATATTCATACCTTTTGCTTTCTATCTGTCTCTGTTGATTATCCTTCATTCCATTCCTTCTTTTCTATTGTCTTTTCAGTTTGGTTTCATATTTTGTTTACATTTCGTGCTTTATTTACGTTTCACTTCATTTTCCTTGTATACTTCTTCTTTCGCTTCTTAAACTTTCATTCTATGTATTGTTACTTTGATGGTATAACTTAATATAGTGTAGCTACTTGTGATATTTGTAATTATTTTACACATAACAAATTTGTAATGTTATGATGTATGTATATAAGCATTACCTCGTCATCTACACAAGCACACACATGTTTCAGAGAGCACTCAGTAAAAGCATGTTCAGTTCGTAGCCATGTTTATTTACAGAATATCGTACATGTCAAGATTCGCATTATATTACAATGTGTGGTTCGTACTTTAATGTATTCATATTACATCCCCCCTTTTTTGAAAAAAAAATGTGTGCAAACATTTCCAACGAAATGTTTCATGTGAGAAAGGATAAGTATATGTAATGCTCAGTGTGAGTATATATGTCACTGTCTGTATCGGCTGGGAGGTGTCACTGTACGGC